>VZRI01012403.1:5917-25816 GCA_013397515.1 Upupa epops
CGCCCTCACGCAGGCACCGCAGCTCCAAACGGCTCCCGGGGAACGGCTTCGCGCCGCCGAGCGCCCCCGGCCCCCACCTTCTCCTCCCACTCCCATGCAAGAAATAAAACCACATATCCTCCCAACAGATGAGAATAGAATACAAACTTTACATTCCACAACCCAAGACAGTCCTGTTCTATCGACAATCAAATATATGTGCAAGCTACAGCTGCAACAGAGCAAAGAACAAAAGGATCTCAGTCAATGTCAATTAAATCAAATGTCAACAATTAAAGGCTAAAATATTGATTAGAAAAACAGTCTAGAAGACTTGACAGAAAAGTTCCCTCCTTACATCATAATCCTCAGATTCTGAAATTCCTCACATGCAAATCACCCGCTGATTATGATTGGAGCTTTTATTGTATAATCAGAATAAACATTAGAGTCAACTTCACTTTTTGTGTCTGTTAGGACTTTTTACTGATGTATCTCAAACTTTGCTTTTGTATCCAGCTTTGAACAAAGCTGGAAAGAAGAGCACAAATGTCTGCAAACATCAGATGGCTGATCTTGTTCCCTGTGCAGCCATACAAAAGATTTTCCCCATCTCTGTTTAAAAGTGGGTCAAACCCAAGGATTGACTAAGCATAAAAGCACTTTCCTCTTGAGTTGTTTTCACATGAAGCAGCATCTGCTTCATCATCCAAACAACCTTTCAACAATGGCCAGGATCTCTGGTTTCCAGTGCCCAAAGATGTCCACCACATCAGAAAATTAATGACTTAGTGTTTACACCCTGAGATGGCAATGTGTGTGGTTAGCCATCATTTTTCCTACAGGAGCAAAGGAAACAATGTATCCTGTTGCAAATCCCAGAAATTCAGGATGCGTGCTGATAGGGACTAAATCTGCCATGATAAAATGGAAAGACACTCAAGAGAATCATTCTCATCTAAGATAACACAGGCCCTGGAATAATCATGCCTTACTGGCACATGGTGGATATTGTTTAAAACTGTGGTCTTCTGTTATTAATGTGGACTATAGTCCATAAATACATCCTTTAATTTGAAGATTATCATGCCATGTGTTCACATCCACTACTTAGTACTTACTAATGCACTTTACTCTGAGTCCCTTAATAGAAATACATCTCAGCTTGAGATTTCCCAGTGCTCATTTTACTTTGAGACCTTTCTTCTTCACAGTTACTTAACAGCAACTCCAGAGAAGCTGAAAATAATCTCACACATCTAAGCAGCATAAAAACGCATCCCATGCCACCTCCATTCCTCAGCTGAGCAAAAAGGATATCTACATCCATAAATGTGCAGAAGCACAAATATTACAACCACCAGCATGGTAAAACAATGGAGTTAGGATTTTCTCAATGTGATGGTATATGTCAGAATACATAGAGACTGACAAGAAGTGGAGAAAAGGAAGTCAGAATTTCTGACTGAAGTTTCTGAGAAGAAACATCTTCACAAAGACAGTGACAGAGCACTGGAATGGACTGCACAGGGGGGGTTGTGGAGCCTCCTTTTCCAGAGATATTTAAAACCCACATGGACATATTCTAGTGCAACTTACCTAGGTGATTCTGCTCTGGCATGGGGATTGAACTAGATGATCTCTCAATCCCTAATATTGTGTGATTATGTGATTATTTCCCCTTTCAATGGTGAGGCTACAGGTGGTGACCATGAAGCAGGGTTGTGAAAGATGGCAAAGGAAATGAGAGACTGTCATTTATGCTGGGATGGCTGAAATAAACCAAGTGCTGATTTAACAAACTAAGCAAGGAAATAATATAGATCCATGACTCGGAACATTTCTTTGTTACCCACTCAGGCATCAATGCTGGCATAGGAACCAGGGTAGAGCCAGGTATATTTTCTTTTGCTAACGGCTACCCTGAGAGTTTAATGGTTGACAGTGAGAAGACATGCCACGGATGACTGCTACGAAGAAAACAAAAGATCCCACAGGACATGAGAGGTTTGTCATGGTGCAACTTCTCATGGTCCTCCTCCACTTCTTTCATATCTGGCACATAAGCCCAGCTTTTAGAACAGGCACCATCGCATCTTGAAGATCTTTAGGTTTTTTTGAATGTAGCTTATAGAAAGGCTGTATTTCTACAATTAATTTACTAGGTTAGAGCACCTACATCTGCTTTGAGAAGCAAAAATCTGAGTCTCTGATTTGTGAAATCTCGGAATGATATTTGGGATAAATTTCAGCGGACTCTGCAGCATGTTCTGCACTCCTACTGCTGGTATAGGAAGTTGCTGAATGACAATTTGATCAGGAATAGCACAAATAGATATGCAACAATGCTAGAGGAACTATACCTACTCTATATCATACAAATCCTGTAAGGATCTTGTTCTTCAAAAAGCTCAGTTTATTTTAATCTTCATGGAGTTAGTGTTTTTATTCTAAAATTTACCAAACCTATTAATCAAACTATTTGATGTCTCGGTTTGGGATGACAGGTACCAATTTTTTTTCAATTTAGAGGCCTTCAGTCAAGAGATTTTGGAAAAGAAGAACAACAATTCTTTATTATAACAGTAGGAAACACTAACAGTATACTCAAAACAACCAAACAAAAGAAGATTCCAGGGACCCCAACAGAGTCCACCTGACAGTTAGGGAGGGTGATGGCCGGGTCCTCCTGGAGCGATGGATGTGGATCTCTTTTCCTCGGCAACGTGGGGCAGATGGAAAAGCACAGCAGACAGGAGGCGGCAGGGAGTGGCCGGAAAGTGTCCGTGGCGGCCAGGGGCCGGGCAGCTACAGCAGCGGCTCTGTTCGTCACGGGAAAACAGTGGGGACTTCGGGCAGGAGGCAGAAAGTCTCGGAGGGAGGCCGGATGCCGTAAAACAGCAGTGGCAGCAGTGGGAGCAGAAAGCGGCACCGAAAAGCACGCGAAGCAGCTTCCCGCGCGGTACCCACAGGGTCCCCAGAACCAGAAAAAACCCCCGTAGGGCGCGCGAGCCCCCCCACTCAGCTCCAGGCCGCTGCCGCCGTGCGCTTTTTTTCAAGCGCCCTCACGCAGGTGCTGTAGCTCCAAGCGGCTCCCGGGGAACGGCCCCGCGTCGCCGAGCGCCCCCGACCCCCCACTCCCATGCAAAACATAAAACCACATATCCTCCCAACAGATGAGAATAGAATACAAACTTTACATTCCACAACATAAGACATTTGTGAAAACAGATTCAATGATTTCCTGAGCTCTGTGAACTGTCCTTAGAAGTGTCTCCTGCCATCTCTCAGCCACTTTCTGCCACACATGCAAAGGCATGGTGTAGTCTCTACAGTTAAGAAATAAATGTGTAAAACTACAGCAATTAAATAGAAGGTAATGTCCCTTGCTAACAGCATGGTGCACAAAGCACTTAGAGAATCACTAAATCTTTTTGATTGGAAGACTCTTCTAATATTGAGTCCAATCATTTATCCAGCACTGCCAGGTCACACCCAAACCACATCCTTCAGCACCTTTAAATATCTCCAGGAAAGGTGAATCCACCACTTCTCTGGGAAGCATGTTCCAGTGGTTTTTAATCCTTCTAGTGAAGAAATTTTTCCTAGTATCCAATTTAATCCTCCCCTTGTGTAATTTGAGCCTGTTTCGTCACATCTTGCTACTGGCTACTTAGGAAAATACACCAACACCCACCTTTCTGCAACCACCTTTCAGGTATTTTTTAGACAGTAATGATGTCTCCCCTCAACCTCCTTTACTCCAGGATAAGTACCCTAAATCTTTCAGCCTCTCCTCATAGGGTTTATGCTCTTGACTTCTCATCAGATTCACTGCTCTTCTTTGGACATCCTCCACAGGCTCGATGTCCTTCTTCTAGTGAGGGGCCCAAAACTGAACCCAGTATCCAATGTGCAGCCTCACCAGTGCAGACAAGGCCTGATCACAGAATCACAGGATTATTTGGGCTGAAAAAGACCTCTAAGATCATCAGCTCCAGCCTATGACCTGACATCACCACAATCACCTAGACCATGGCACTAAGTGCCACACGCAGTCTATTCTTAAAAGCTTCCAGGGATTGGGAATGACTCTACCACCTCCTGAGGCAGTTCATTCCAATATCTGATCACCCTTTCTGTGAGGAAGTGCTTACAAACATCCAACTTAAACCTCCCCTGGTGCAGCTTCAGGCCATGCCCTCTTGTCGTATCACTAGTTGCCTGGGAGAAGAGTCCAAATCCCACTTGTCTACAACTTCACCTCAGGTAGTTATAGAGAGTGATAAGGTCCCTCTTGAGTCTTCATTTTTCTAGGTGTCTTGGTTTGGAACAAATCTGAGGGGCAGAGAGACCTGGTTCAGAATTCCTCTCTCCCCAGTCCACGTGGGCAGAAAGCAGCAACAGGAGAATGGCTTCAGTGGGAAGTCAGGTGCCAGGGAGCAGTAGAGATAGCAGTGGGACAGAAGCAGCTCCAAAGGGAGTGGTTCTGGCAGGGGCATCGCAGGGTCTGGGAACAGAGGGGCAGGCAGCAGGCAAACAGCTCAAACAGTGGGGGGGTCCAGAAAAGTCCAAAGAGGCAAACCACTGCAGCAAGTTCACAGTGAACAGTGGGGGATCTGGAGAGGTCCACAGTGGTAAAGCACGACAGCCTAGGAGTCAAAACCAGCCCCTTAAAATTTCCTGCTTTCTCGGGACACTTTATCCCCACCCCACGCACCTTCCTGCTCCCTCCCCTGTGCGCCTTTTGTTAAAATACTGAAAAGCAAAGAAAAGTTGAAGGGCACGGGGAGGGTGATACAAACTGTTTTTTTTCTCTGTACCCTGTGACACCAGGATAAACAACTTCACCTGTCTCAGCCTCCCCCCAGCTGGTGTTATCTGCAAATTTACTGAGAGTAGATTTGATCCCCTCTCCAGGGCATCAATAAAGATGTTGATCAACTGTTTGTCCTGAAGGTGCCATGTGATGGTACTCAAGATGAAAAGTTCCAGAACCTTCCCAGGCACCAAGGTCAGACTGACAGANAATTTCCTGCTTTCTCGGGACACTTTATCCCCACCCCACGCACCTTCCTGCTCCCTCCCCTGTGCGCCTTTTGTTAAAATACTGAAAAGCAAAGAAAAGTTGAAGGGCACGGGGAGGGTGATACAAACTGTTTTTTTTCTCTGTACCCTGTGACACCAGGATAAACAACTTCACCTGTCTCAGCCTCCCCCCAGCTGGTGTTATCTGCAAATTTACTGAGAGTAGATTTGATCCCCTCTCCAGGGCATCAATAAAGATGTTGATCAACTGTTTGTCCTGAAGGTGCCATGTGATGGTACTCAAGATGAAAAGTTCCAGAACCTTCCCAGGCACCAAGGTCAGACTGACAGACCTGTAAATCCCATGGATCTTCAGTCCAGCCTTTCTTCTATATAGGAATCATATTTGCTAACCTCCAGTTAACTAAGACCACCCTGTTTTTTCAGGACTGCTGATAAATGATAGGAAGCAGCTTGGTGAGCAGTTCCAACAACTTTGTCAGTAACCTTCAGAGGATCTCATATGGCTTGTGCATATCTAAGGGGCACAATAGGTCACTGGTTGTTTCCTGGTAGATTATGGGGTCTTTGTTCTTCTTACCATCACTGGATTCCAGTTCATGCAGCTGGACACTCAGAGATCAGCTGACTGATGAATCCTGAGGCAAAGTAGGCATTTGGTACCTCAGCTGTTCTTACTCCTTGGACACTATGTTTTCCTTGCACCCATTAGGGGATGGAGATTCTTCTAAGCCTTACTTTTGATGCTACTGGATTTACAGAAACATTTAATTTGTATTTTATGGCAGTAGCCTGATTAAGTTCTAGTTGAGTTTTGTCCCTTCTAGTCTCCCTGCATGACAACCTTGTACTCTTCCTGAGTTGCCTGCTTCTTCTTCCAAAGGCCATAGACTCTTTTTTTCAGACTTGCAGACAAAACTCTCTGTTCAGACCAAGCATTCTTCTTTCCCTTATGCCTCATCTTTTGGCACACCCAGATGATCTGTTGCTGTACCTTAATGAGTTCCTTCTTAAAGATTGCCCAGCCTTCTTGCGATCTTTTGCGCTTCAACACTGTCTTCCAAGGGATTCTGTCAATCCGTCTCCTGAACAAGCCAAAGTCTTCTCTTCAGAAGTCCAAATTGGTACTTCTGCTAACCCCACTCCTTACTTGTCCAAGAACTGAAAACTCTATCATCTCATGATCCAAGATGGTCTCCGACTTTCATATCACATTTTTTCTGTTCACATAGACCTGGGAGCCTTTCCTAGTTGCCTCCCTCACTAGCTATGTCAGGAAGTTATCTTCCACACACTGCAGGAGCCTTCTAGACTGTTTCCTCTCTGTTGTGTTTCAGCAGACATCTATTGAATGTTGTGTTTCAGCAGACATCTATTGAATGTTTCCACAAGAACAAGGGCTAGTGATTAACTGTGAAACTTCTCACAGCTGCTTATAGAATATTTCCTCTCTGTCTTCTTCCTGGTTGAGCAGTCTAGAACAGACTCTTGCCATGATGTCTTTTTGTTGGCCTTCCTCCTGATTCTTACCCATTCAACTATATAATCACCATCATTATGCCTGTGTCATCAAAGAGCAAAAATCAGTTATTTCTTCAATGACATCTATTTCCCAATTTATATATTTAAAGGCGACTTCATTTTCCGGTAATAAAGAAAAGAGAATGTTCAGAAGTATTTTAAGTATTGTATAACTAAGTTTGACTATGGCTGCCAGCCAAAATGAAGCATGCATATCTATATCACTGCAGAGCTCAAAGAACACAGAGGCAACAGAGCAGAGAGATATCTGTTGACTTGAAAAAAATGTTAAACTACATTTCTTGGTATGACCCTCACTTTACTCTGTTCTCCAAATGGAACCCTGAAAAATTACCTAACAGTAGGACCTCTCTCCAGCTAATAACTGAAAAAAAAACACTGAGTTTTAATCCTTCTAGGTATTCCTACCTTCATATTGCTGAGAGGTCTGTCCTTACCTCTCTTGCCTTCCACTATCTAAACCCACATAGCATGAATAACACCCTATTTTAATTACTGAGTATACTCAAAATATGCTACAGAAGAAATAAAATTTGCTAAGTTCTGTTGGGTTTCTGTTGAAAGACTTGAAGACTGCATGAAGGGTGGGCATATAAGTTGTATGGATATAAATGCCCAGTGATTTCTTTGTTTGTGTTCCTTCTCTGAAGAAACATAACTCCAATTGCTTCTTTCTGGCTATACCATTTGAATAAACCATTATATATAAAAAATGATAAAGATTTCTGTGGAGAAACCTAGGGCTCAAACTGCACAAATAACAGCAAATATATATTCATTTATTTGATAAATAAATTACTTTCATATGTCAAAACCCAGTTTAACCCGGCTGTCCATTTTAACCTTTCATGATGGTGACATTACCTTTTGCAAATGAATGGATTAAAATGCATTGGAGATGAACACTGAATCTCCAAGGGAATAAGCCTAAACCATCATTGTTCTCTGTCATCTACATTGCTTCAGATACTTCAAAAATCCTTCAACAAAAAAACCCTCCACTTGTTCAATGCTTATGATTTCAGGGACAAATCACAAAGGAGTGCATGTTCAATATATATTGCAGGTGGTAGAAAAGGAAACATACAGACATCTCCTGGAGTTCATATACTAAAAGGAAAATACAGATACAAATGAAATGCGTTCAGAAAAAAAAATCTTTCAAAGTTTTAGACATAATGGAAAAATATTTTCTGGAAAAATAATGCTGTGAAGATTCAAATGACTCCAGTTAGACATATTTTAATTACAGACATTGAAACACAGCTGTCACAGTGATCAAGTACAAATAGCTGCATAAAAGATATTGTTATTTTATGAGGCAGCTTATTGGAAAAAAGACAGAGAGTAAGAAGGAGCAAGTTATAACAACAACAGATTAAAGAAAAAGTATACTAATGTCAGAGCAGTACTCACATACAGCTGCATTTTAAAAGGTGTTTTCATATAAAATGAGAACACTGAGAAATGGGGAAGGAAAACATGTGAATTATAAACAATGACAAAAAGCAGTAATTCAGAGATGAAAGAAGAAAAACAAGATTACATCTTCATAACTCCTTGTTATTAAGGATACACAGAACTGTGTACCTGTGAGGACTGTATGATGAAGAGTAGTATGAAATATATGTTGAGGTGATTTGGGGATCAGTGACTTCAGAGAAAGTCTCAAAATGGTTCTGAGGAACTAAATATAACATTGTAAATCTCTGTCTATCCTTTCATAGTTATGCTCTTCCCATTGAATATATAAATAGATTCAACACAATGTGAATATCTGGTGAGAATAAAGAACATATCCAAACAACAATAGGTAGTACTGTAATTCCAATGCAGTAGTTGAACAATACTACAGGGGACAAACACAGGCAATGGGCTGAAAACATTGTATCAGAAGTGTCAAGGGAACAGCCTTTCTTCACACACAGGCTGAAAGCAGTCTCTGTTCATTAGACTCCCTTTTCTATTTCTTTTATCAATTGATTATCTTTGCTGAATTAGTTCCTTTTGGTCACCATAAATTATATTAATATTCTAAAAGTTATTGAAATGGATTCAAGTTCATTAATTACAATTAAGTCTGTGATAGGAAAACAATAGTGTATGCTTCTGATACTGTTTTTTAAAATAAAAAAATTAATCCTCAGGTCTATCAGTCTGCAAGCTGGAGAAGCAGATGCAGTAAAATCTTCACACCTCTCAATGACCCTACTCCATCTTTCTTACTCATAATGCCTTGTTTTGAGATGATTATGGAGATGTAGACACATCATGAGACACAAGATGTGTGAAAAGCAAGTTACAGCAGCGACAAGCTTAGCAAAATATCCAGCAGCTCCTGCTGGCTCAAACAACGGAAATAACTAACAGCTACTGACAGCAAAGTCACTGCTTGCTTGGTATTTCGTATGCAACATTATGAGAAGTCCAGCCAGCAAATATAATCATGGCTTGGAATTTGATGAAGACTTTTTAGGGCACAGAACAAGAAACACAAGCACTGTACTTAGATCGGTGCTTTCATGACAGGTGCTAAGTATAGCAGCATCCAGCTTCAGATGATGTTTTCATCATGCTGGTACCACAATTAAAAATTCTGATTATTTCCCTGTCATTACTCAAATCCACCTAAGCTATGACACTGATTTAGTTTTTATCATTGTGACAGCAAAAATTCAGAGTAAGATCAAAGAAAGTATTCAAATGATAATTTGAATTAAAAATTCCTGAATTATCTTCTAGTCATTATCAAAGTTCAGAGTATTTTATTGCTATGGAATTGTCTTTATTATATAGTATGTCAAATGGGACTTTGAAAGGCAGAGGTTCAAGGTTTAGAATTGTCTGACGAGCTCACAAAGAAAAAACTTTTTTTCATAGAAACTGAATAAAAGCAATCCAAGCAAGCTAAGAAATCATATCTATAAAAAGAACTAAACAGTACTGAAAAAATACTTCTGATAGATACAGGCAGAGCAGAATGTGGTGTTGCAACATAGGTAGCCTGCTTCAGGAATAAAGGATGCTCTCTGTGAAAGCCACCAACTTTCATGCAAATGCCATGGAAACACTCCCTTTCATAGGAAATCTGCCCAGAAACTGCAGAGAGAAGTGGACTTACTGAGAATTTCAAGAAGTCAGGGTAAATGCATAGGTTTCTTTGTGACTCACAAATGTAGCAGTCCATGTCAGGTTGTGCTAGAGCTATGAAACTAGAACAAGCTAGTTTTCAGTTTTCTATTACAGACTATCAGCTTTAGTAATAGTAAGGTATTAATAAGGCATTCTATTAATAATAAAAAATTTAGGTTGAAGCATTTGAACTTGAAACTAGTACCTCACCAATTACAATGACAGCATCTTGTCAAACTCAGGCTTTGTCCAGACTAAGTCATTAACATTGGTATGCTCCAGCCTTCACAGTCCAACATAGCTCAGTAGAAAAAACAATCTGGATTTGTCTAAATTTGAGTCCACTTATTTTTAGTGTTGATTTTTATAGTTTCTATTTTCGAAGGAAGTAAAAAGAATATTTCTGCCCACATATACTTGTCATTGCAAGGCTGAGTCAGAGGCCTGAAAACAGCTGCCATCCAGTGGGCTACTCTGCCTGGCAGGAGAAAACAAGTCACTGAAAATCCCTGAACTTTCTTCACTTGTTTTATTGGCAAATGCAAAGGGAGCTTAAAGGTGCCTTTTGTACATACCAGTATCCTATTTTGAACACCAGAACTGTTGAAGCACAGCTCCAAAGGTGAATCTAGGACAATGTGTAAGGGTACGGAGTAAAAAAGACAACTGCTTAAACCAGAAAAGCTCATATTTACTCTGCCAACAGATCTGTCTATCCTTGATGATCACTACTCAATGCAACAGGGTGAAAGAAGAAGCAGAGATGTTTTGGGGAAAGTAAAAGCAGGACACAAAAGGTTCTGCAGTCCAAATCCCTCTGAAAGCCCAAACGTTTCTATAGTCTGTGTGTGGTTCAGCCCCATAAAGCCTCCTCATACCATCTGCATTTGTGGGAGGTGTCATGTTGCTCAAGTACATGCCATGTAGCTGACATTCATAGAGCAGTAGATCTCTCAAAGACTTTGGGATGGAGATATTTATGTTGTCTTTGGCCTGTGGCCTTCCAGAATTTAGAATCGCAAAACCATGGCTCGGCCTCCAGGACAGGGTTGGGAATGTTTTTCACCCAAACTGCCTAGTACTCCAGTCTGGAAAAGCAGGATTTCTGGGGAGTCATAGTGATGAGAGTTGTAGCTGAAAAAGTAATCTGAAAAGCACTGATACTAATAATGAAAATCAAATGCTTAGTCACAGCATTTTGGCAATAACCATGATATTTTAAGTCAAAATACAACTGAACAGTGCAATATGCTTTCATATTGCAGTCAAACACCAGTTGACAAGCAGGCACCGAAATGCAACAATAAGCACGCAGAAGATACAGCTCTCACCAGTTCACTACTAACACCAAATTAATGCTGAAAAATCAAAAGTCTTGTTTTTTCCAAACACCGCTTTTGATAGAAACACTGGTAAGATGGTAACAGCAAGAAGTAAACATAGATAAGTAAACTGTTATTTACAAAATGTCCTAATATTGCTGCTCTAAAATAACATCAATCAAAAAATTGCTGCCACCGACATTCTATGCTAGATCATTAGCAACTCATCAGTGTTACTTCCAGTAGTGTAATACTGCTCATTACTCTGGTCCTCCTATTGGAAAAAAGTCACATCTTGACAGACTAGATTGGGCTTCACTTTCTACTGTTGTTCATAACCTCATCACTTTGAATTTTACTTTAATTCACAAAAGTTATTAGGAATAAAAGACTGTTGGTATTGCAACATATTTGAAATATGCTTGGCTCTCCAAGGCACTCCATCCATAGCCCAACCCTCAAGGACTCTAAAAACACAAACTGATATGGAAAAAAACCCAGAGAACAAGAGTCACCATTAAATTAAAGAAGCAGAACCTAAGTCTAATCCTGACTTCTGATATTCTCCAGACTTTACATTAAGTGCTCACAGATGTTTTTGTTCCATGATCTGTAAGTTTACAAGACAGATAAGCATTCTATTGAAGTTGAGAGGATTAACATTTTTTTTAAAATTAATTTCTCCCTTTGTTCCTTTTCACAAATTTAATTTGTCAGGGCATAGGTTTATTCTTTGTTCAGAATGATTCACAAATTCCTTTGGTTGACTAATTCTTAACAAACCCATAAATCTCAAAGACTCAAAATAATAATACTGGAATCAAACACGCCATCTGAAAACCTTTCTAGGTTGGTTAACTGCACAAGCTAATCAATTAGAGTAAACAAAAGAATATCAAGGTTTATAGAATTTATCAGGAGAAGTCAAAATCTGAATGATGACTTTCCAATGGCAGTGCTGAGCAGTTAGTCTACAACTACTGTTCACTGCAGATATGGCTCTGCTTTGCCATGTAGCCAGACAGCTTCTACCCTATCACAACGTGAAAGGGGTTTTTTGTGAAATTTCTACCTGGAGATTACAAATCCATGGTGCTTGATTTTGAAATAAAATAGCCAAAAGAGGAAACTACACAGATTTAAAAATAAACCATCCTCAGTAGTTTACAATCCCATTTATCCATCATAGCATTGGGAAATCATTCCCCTAGCTATTAATACACACTCAAAGTCCAGAATCTGCACTCTTAAACAGACACCACTCCACCATTCACGAGCAGCCTGACAAGTCTTTGAAAGCATGCTTCTGCCTAAGACAACGGTAAAATAGGATCTCTACAAGCCTTATGGAAGACAATATTAGAATTCACTGCTACCTTGGTAGACTGAAAAGACTTTATTTTCTAGAGAACAAATTTTCTATTTTCTAGAAAACAAGAAAAAGAGATGCAGGATGCAATTCACTTGGATGTCTGTGCGGTTCTGTACTTTGGCAGGAATAACAAGTTTCCCAAACAGGAAATACCAGATGGAAAAGAACTGACAAGGTAACGGATCTTTGAAAATTATCCTTGGGACTAAGCCACACTGGGAGGGGAAGGCATGAATGCATTTTTAAATAAGTCTGATAAATACCTGTATTTCATTTAAAATTCACTACTTCTGTAAAGCTACAAGAAAATAAAAGGGGGGCGAGGGAGGAAAAAGAAAAGGCTTGACTGACAGAAACTGTTGGTCATGAATCATCCCTGTTTAGGGAGGAACAATAGAAGTCACTGGGTAAGACGGAACAGCTGCTTATTGCTCTGATTGAGTAAAATCTCTCACTGAAACTAGGAGCTGCACAAACTTACACAGAACAAGGAATATCCTGTTAAAGTTTAAACTCTGGTACTCTAGCAACACATGGAATTTTCTGAACAAAGTCAGTAACACAGAGCAACACGCAATGGTTGATGGGTTTATTTTTGTCCCTACACTCTTATTAATTGTAAAGTGGATCACCATCCGCTCATTTTGTAGTGTCTGTGGCTAAGAAACTGAACATCTTCAAATATCCATTGCTGTTTTGACAAGGCTCTAACACAGCCCAAGGTGCATGGCCCAGAGCAGAAAGCACAGTTTATTATCAGATTTTGCATATTGTAAAGACAAGTTTACATAATTCATTACATAACTAGTCACCATAGAGGCAAAGGAGACTACCTCTGTCTAGAAGTATCCTGAAAGAAAACCCGAAGGTAATAAAAGAGTCCATAACAAAATGACAACCTGTCTGAATCTACCATCCATTAAACTTATACTCCACCAGTTTAATTCCATTATCTGCTGCAGCTTGTCTGCAGAGAGGGCAAATCCCATGAAGAGAGACAGCATAACTCAATCCTATCCCCCAGGGGCCTCTGTAAGCAGCCTGTCTCTAGTACTGTGTTGCTGCTTTAACAATTTCCTCCTTGAAGTCAAACACCTGTTGCCATTTAAAAAACCTGTTGCAATTTAGTCATCATTCTCTCTCATGGTTGCCTGCCCCTAGAAAAGCAAGGGGAGCATCTTTCTCCACACTCCCCCACTAGAATCTGGGCATTGGCAGTCTCTCACAGGAAATAGGTATTAACCATGTGCAACCTCAGTTCTTAACACTTCAGTCGCTTAATTTTCCTTTGTGCATTCCCCATTTTAACCTGGCCTGCTGGCTTCAAGACATAAAGTGCCATTTGCTGTTCTTTGAAAAATAATTTTGACTGTCACAGGTAGAGACATTAGAAATTGGTTCATTATTTTTCACTGCAGCCTTAGGGCAGATAATGCATTTTGGCCATCCATAAGTTATCTAGCCCTCCAGCAGCCAGATAAGGTCAGAACTGATAAAATAAGAAGGACTGGATAGCTTACTGCTACAGTCACTGGCCTGGGAAGGCTGCACCAAACCAAGGGATTTGCAAAACAACATGGGGGAAAAAAATCTGTTTACAACTTAATGGGGAGAAAGAAAATCATACTGAAAAAGAAAGGTCACAGTGTTATATTCTTTGTAAGAAATAATTTCATGGTTTTTTGAAAATGTATTTCTTTTCAGTGCTCCCTTCTACAGTCTTTACATCCAGACTGAAGAAGAAATTACATACAAATCCCTGCATCTGGACTGATGAAACTGAAAAATTTCTAAGAGTTTTTGTGGATCTGCAAGGCTGGAGGAAGTAAGAGTTCCCTTCTGAATGCTACCTTATTCAATTCACAGCATGTTTTTCAGTCTTAACTGATGTAAAAGTAAACAAATTGTAGATGACTTGTGAAAAAATTCCTTGTATCTCATTTCTTGAATCTCTTCATGTAACTCTTTCTATTTTTGTGGCTAAATTGTAACTTCTATGAATATATATTAATAAGTACAGGGATAACCTTCACCTACTCTAGGCAGCTTCATTTTTCAGAGTTGTTATTAATATATCAAATACAACAAGGTGTAATTTGTTAACAGGTCAGATAGTTTCTACTTGATAAATACTCCTCATAGGATCTAATACCCTAAAGACATCAGCCCCTGTCACTACTTGATCAGTCCATTAGGCCCAGGACTGAGATTAAGTAATTAACTTAGTTAATGTGCTAATGGGGAAGAAAAAAAAAAAAGCAACAAACCAAGAAGAGATCAAAACCACTTATAAAGTAATAGGCAAAAAAAAGAGAAAAGGTTCAATTTGGGGAAATACAACGAAACACATTACATTCACACAACATAAAATCTCCAAGACAAAACATACAGAGACTAGTCACATGTTCTTATACAACCAGACAGAGGTCTTTTACCTACCACCACCACCATCAGCACCCACGGAAAAGAAACTTCTAACACTTCTTTTCCTTGTGGAAACCTGGTGTCCACAGTTCAGTCCATGCATCCTCTGTACAGCACCAGAGATACCTTTAAGGATCAGTTCCTTAAACCATGTTCTCCCAGTGCATCACCTTCTCCACTGCATCTTTGTCAACAAGGATGGACTCTCTTCCTACATTTCACCACACCATGGACTGGCAGGCAAACATTGTCTGCTATCTCTGAGCTTCCAAACTCCTACTCTGGAGTACTGTGTACAGTTCTGGGATCCCCAGTTTAAGAGAAACAAAGAACTACTGCAGACAGTCCAGCAGAGGACAATAAAGATGACTGGGAACTGGAGCACCTCTTTTATGATAAAAGGTTGAGAGAGCTGGCACTATCACAGTATCACAGTAATGATGAGGCTGGAAAAGACCTTAAAGATCATCCAGTACAACCTAAAACAAACCAAGTAAACCTAAACATCTGACATCTAGATCATGCCACTCAGCACTTCATCCAGCCTAACCTTAAACACCTCCAGAGATGATGACCCAACCACCTCCATGGGCAGCCCGTTCCAGCAAAAAACCTTTTCCTACTGTCAAGTCTAAACCTCCCCCAATGGAGCTTAAGACTGTGACCCCTTGTCCTGTCTCCAGTGTCCAGGGAGAAAAGAATGACCCCCACCTGACCATAGGTAGTTCTAGACAGCGATAAGGTCACCCCTGAGCCTCCTCTTTTCCAGAATAAACAGACCCAGCTCCATCAACCTCTCCTCGTAGGGCTTACCTTCCAGGCCCTTTACCATTCTAGTTGCTCTTCTCTGGACTCGTTCCAGCACCTCGACATTCTTCTTAAACTGAGGGGCCCAGAACGGAACAAATAAATACTCCAGGTGTGGTCTAACCAGAGCTGAATACAGGGAGAGGATAACCTCCCTCTCCCTGCTGGCTACACCATTCCTAATACAGGCCAGGATACAGCCTTGAGAAGTGAAAAATGAAAGGAGACCTGATCCACACCTATAAGTAACTAAAGGGTGGCTGTGGGAAGGATAATATCAGACTTTTTTCAGCTGTGCCCAGGTGGCAGAACAAGAAGCAATGGGCACAGGTTGGAAAACAAGATTTGTTTAAAGAAAAAACTTCTTTACAGTGTGAATCACTAAGCCCTGGAACAGACTGCCCAGAAAGATTTTGGAGTCTCCTTCTCTGGAGATATTCAAAACCCCCAGATGCAACCCTGTGCAATGTGCTTTAGGCAGCCCTGCTTTTCAGGGGGGTTGGACTTGATGACCTCTTGAGGCCATTTCCAACTCCAGTGATTCCATGCTTCTATGATCTCCCAACAGAGGCACTACACACAGGAAACAGTAAACCAGTAGCACCAATTTTTTCCCCTTGACCCAATATGCTTATTTTCAGGGATAAAATCGTCCAGAACTGAAGCTGT
Organism: Upupa epops; assembly: GCA_013397515.1. Taxonomy (NCBI): domain Eukaryota; kingdom Metazoa; phylum Chordata; class Aves; order Bucerotiformes; family Upupidae; genus Upupa; species Upupa epops. The sequence continues at coordinate 22,214 of VZRI01012403.1, forward strand.
AGAGAACTTGCTATTCCAAATTGCTTATAAGAAGTTGCTATAGAAACTCCAAATCTCTCAGCCTAAAAAGCCCACGAAACTCCAAATTACTGTTCAGCCTTGAGAACAAAAGGGTTAGAGGGGACCTTATTGTGATGTTTCAGTACATCAAGGGTGGCTAACAGGAGGATGAAGGCTCCGTTTTCACAAGAAGTCATGTAGAAAAGACAAGGGGGAGTGGTTACAAGTTCCTCCCGGAGAGATTCCGACTGGATTTGAGAGGAAAGTTTTAAACAATTAGAGCTGTTGGACAGTGGAATGGTCTTCCAAAGGAAGTGGTGGATTGCTCAACTTTAGACAGTTTTAAGGCTCAGCTTGATAGAGTTCTGGGCCAGCTCATTTAAACTGTATGCTGCTTTACAAAGTTAGACTAGATCCACCCTTCTCAGGGATTTACTTGGCAGGATATCATGAAATGAAGTCCTGGAGGGAAGAGGTGCGAAAGAGATCTGGTTGTTATTCAAGGACCAACTTCTCCAAGCCCTGCAGCAGTGCATACCAAGAAGAAGGTGGTCAAGAATGCCAAGAGGCCAGCATGGATTAACAGGGTGCTCCTGGACTTATTTGGGTGCAAGAAGAAAGGCTGTAGACAGTGGAAGCGAGGTCAGGCTGACTGTGAGGAGCAACAGAGGACTTGTCCATGCAGCCAGGACACAGATTAGAAAAGCAAGAGCACATATAGAATTAAATCTGGCCTGAGGGATAAAGGGAAACAAGAAGAGTTTCTTTGCATAGGTCAGCAACAAAAGGAAGGTTAGGGATGACTCAGGGCCTTTTAGGAGGGAAAATGACTACCTGGTCACAGGTGATAGGGAGAAGGTTGAGTTGTTTAATGGCCGATTTGTCACAGTGTCCAGCAGCAAAGGCTCTAGCCTTTGAATAAACACAAAAGTTTAGATGTTTAGTGTGCAGCTTATCTGAAATATTAGCTCATGTACACAATTGTTATATTACCTCATTTAATTTGTTTAGCTTTACTCTGAGGGCTGTCCATTCATTAACCTTTCCTAGTCAGCTAGAATGGAGAAGCATTTAGCCCAGTTCCCATGAAGAATGACAGCCATGTCGATACATGTGTGGAGATGTTTGTTATTGGATTATCACTGCTAAAAAGCAGAGCAAATTTCCTCACAAGAAGTAAATAACTCTACTTTCCAATACTTCAAAAGCACACAATGCTGAATGAATGGATCCTAAGAAATCAAACCCAGGCTATCTGTCACCTTGAACTACAGCTCAACAGAAGCTCTGACACCATTGAACACCTTTCACCAGTTGCCCCAATCCTGGTTAAAACCTCTGGATACTAACATCATAAGTGAAAAAGAGTACTTTACTCAATAAGGGGATAAGTATTACCTAAAGGGAACTGTTAAAAAAGGCAGGAACTAAGAAAGGTCTAACAAGAGCTGGAACTGGCTGAAATCTGAGGTGTACTGGGTTTTGGTGTAACAAGTAATCTGATATCAGGTATTTGTATGCTGATAACTGAATAAAATTAATATTGGAATAGTTAAACTGTAAATATAAGGAAAACAGAAGTGCTAGAAAAATCACTTTGGGAGATGTTGCCTAGAAGTACATTTGGATTAGTTTCATCTGGCTTTCCTTTAATGTCCAAAGAGTCTGATAGACTTCTAAAGCATATGAGAAAAATCATCTCAGCAATGAAATAGCTATAACAGTCTCCTTAGGCTGTGATGATATCTGCTATTGCACAGTTACATGCTGACAATAGATCATCAGTACAGTCACTGGTGAGTGATTTGCAGCCACATTTCAAATCTCAATTAATATAAGAGTTATATTTATAGATAGATAGATAGACAGATAGGTAGATAGATAATTGGTAGGTAGACATAATGTAAAATATATAATCCTGTATCTTAAAAAACTTGAAGAATTTTGTACTTTGCTTTTGGTTTAATAATATCATATGCTGTCAGTCTGAATATAGACAGTTATTAATATTCTTTGTCATATATTTTACAGCTAAAATTACATGTTCGAGCCATTTTTACATTTTTGCATTGTTTTTGCAAGAGCACTCTCACTGAACAACACCTACGTCTGTATTTATACTTAATTCACTGTAACTCCAAATGGTAAAGATTGGAGAATTTTTGTAAATCTAATCTTTAAATTCAATAAAGCTAATGAATTCACTGACCTATTGTCCTGGGTTATAAAAGCAAGAAGTTTGTATTCTATTCTCATCTGTTATTGGGAAGCTGTATGGTTTTATTTTGGTAACTTCAGGAGGGTGGGGGAGTGAATGCCTCGGTACCGGCTTGATTGTTAAAACCAGGCGAGGTTAAATATCGTTAAGTACCCCCCTGATGACCCCATCTCCTCCCATTGTGAAAAATTTACCTGGTATCGGGAAGCAGGGAGGGAAGCGGGAAGGGCCGTGCCGCTGGGCACATACCGAGAGTCAGAGAAAAGGAATTATATTTTTTCCTTTAAGTATCTTTAACGAGTCATGAAGACCCCCATCTCCTGCCCATTGTGAGAGGCTTCTCAGCAGTGGCAGGACACCGAACTCCCCGTGCCAAGCTGCACGTACTGGAACTATAGAAAAGGAGGGGGGTCTCGGCTTCTCAGCAGAGAACTTTTCGGAGAGAGCTTTTTGAGGAGAGCTTTTTTCGAGGGAGCTTTTCGGAGAGAGCTNAGCTGCCGCCGCCGAGAAGCCGAGAAACTCTCACCACTGCCCCCCCCGTCGCCGATCCCGGAGAGACTGAAATTGGGACAGGTTTTATTGTGCTCTGTGGGGGACCCCTAGGACACTTTATATTCTGACTGGTTGTTTGGGGTGTACGGTTGGGTTACTTCCTTAGTGTTCTTAATAAAGAATTGTTGTTCCTTATCCCAAATCTCTTGCCTGAAGGCCTCTAAATTGAAAGAATTTAATACCTGTCTTCCCAAACCACACCTATATACCTAACAAAACATCTAAATACTAATTTGCTTGTAGATAAACAAGATAAAAATAATTAGGAGAAATAAAAAGTTATGATTGCACATTAAACACCTTCTGTCCCAACAAAGACAAGAGGGGAAGTTGCAGTGCTTTCCACAGTTTGTCCAGGGCTAATCTTTAATTAGTTATTTTATGCTTAGGCAACATTTCTTCCTACACAGTGATCTATCAGTACACTCTAAAGCATTAAGAATTGCATTACCCATGGCCATGCAAAGTTGAAACAGGATTTTTAGCATGAAAATGTTAAGATGCGTTCAAAAGTCAGTGACTTACCAAATAAACTCACACAATCCATTCTCTATCTGCCCTAAAAACTGGGATTGATTTTTATTGGGTTTGCTGTTCCTTTTGTTTTTGTCTTGGAAGACAGGTATCGGTTAGGGGAAGCTGGAGTCTCCCTCGGAATGGAGACTGTCAATCTCCTCCTTCCAAAATACCAAATTCTTTCAATTTAAAGGCCTTCAGGCAAAAGATTTGGGAAAAGGAACAACAATTCTTTACTAAGAATATTTAAAATACCAATAGTATACACAACAAACAAACAAAGAAGGTCCTAGGGACCCTGACAGAGTTAACCTGAC
>VZRI01012406.1:20574-46494 GCA_013397515.1 Upupa epops
TGGGTCTGGTGGGGGGTGTCCCTGCTCCTGGCAGGGGGGTTGGAACTGGATGATCTTTCAGGTCCCTTCCAAGCTGAACTGTTCTAGGAATCTGTAAGGTTTGGTTGTGCTGCCCTAGAGCTGAGCCAAGACATCAGACAATGCTGAGGTGAGACGCTGCTGCCAACTCTTTACTGGGGCAACGAAGAGGGAGACAAAAATAATTCCTCACAGGTCAGCTCGTTAAAGGTGCTGCTGCAGTACGGGCTCCTCCGTTACTTCTTTCCTTTCCTCTTCCCTTTTCTTGTGGGGGGGGAAGCTGAACCAAATTTGCCTAATGAGCTTTGGCACGAAAAATGATCTTTATGTCTTGCTTCTTACTATTTTCTATAAAAATAGAACTGAGGGAGCAAGAAAGAGCCCCTGGCCAACAAATGGGTGTCTTCAGAGAGACACAGCCGTTACTGGGGAACAAAGAGTGGCAGAATAGCTCGTCCTCCTCTCCCCAACCCCTTCCTCAAGATAAAGAGCACAATGGGGACTTTGAGTGGCAGGGTCTCACAGCCAGGGATCCCACTGCCCCAACCAGCAAGCAGAGCAGGGCTGTAGGCTTTTCCTAACCTCACTGTTGGTGGCTGAACTGATACCCAGCACTTAGCTGAGAGTTGCCTCTGGTCTTTTGTTCCTTAAAGATCATTTTTCTCACCCAATCTTTTCCCAAGCTGTTCTGCAGGACGAGCAGTCTGGACTCTTGGTGGTCCATGTGATGTTTACAGAGTGATGACGTGGAGCAGCTGAAATGGAATTGGACTTGGTTGACCCTGGGTGAAGAAGGATAACTACAGGTGTCTGCTTCAAGAGAAGGTATTGTGGATGAAGCAGGCAGTACAAACAGCGAGCTCTCTTGCAGAGGGTAGGACAGTGTGTGTGTGTGGTCTCTCTGCAGGTCTCTCCGTGGACAGAATGACAACCAGACAGAATGGACTGGGTTTTGAATCTGTTGGATATTTTCTGTGATAGATTTGGGTGGATCTTCCTGATCCTGTGGACATTGTCTCTGCCTCTGGGTTTCTCGCTAGGCTGTTTCTAGCCAGAGGTATCTTCTTTTGCTTCCTAAATGGCTGGCTATGCCTCTTCAGGGGTCTCCTCTCTGCATTATATAGAGATAGATACTGCAGTGTGTACTGTACTCCTTTGGACTGGATTGTCAAACCAGTTGGCAAAGCTGGATATCAAAACTCCTGCCTCTCCGTTGTATCCTCTGCCCCAGACATTCATTCCCATGTCTGGGCTACCATTTGCTTAGCTGTGCTCAGGCAGGCTAGTGAGTGTCATCAAGATCTGGTCTGATTTGGGCTCAAAGCAGCAGTGTTGACATCTACATCACTTCAGGATGTAGTGTAGCTCTAATGATCAGAGAATCCTAGAACCACTGTGGCTGGCAAGGACCTCTAGGACTGACAAGTCCAGCCCTCACCCCAACAGCTCCCCAGCCCCCAGACCATGGCCTCAAGGGCTCTAGCTACTCGAGTTTTAAACCCCTCCAGGGATGGGGACTCCCCCACCACCCTGGGCAGCCTGGTCCAGTGCCCAACCACTCTCTCATCGCCCCCTAGAATCCTTAGGGATGGGAAGGGACCTGGAAAGATCATCCAGTCCAATCCCCCTGCCACAGCAGGATCACCCAGGCCAAGTTTGCTAAGAGGGTTTGAAACATCACCAGAGGNAGCAGGATCACCCAGGCCAAGTTGCATAAGAGGGTTTGAAACATCACCAGAGGAGACTGAAAACCCCCCCTGGGCAGCCCCTGCCAGGGCTCTGGCACCCTCACTGGGAAGCAGTTGCTTCTCCTCCTGATGTGGAACCTCCTCTGTTCCAGCTGACACCCGGTGCCCCTTGTCCTGGCATTGGGTGCCCCTGAGCAGAGCCTGGCTCCTTCCTCCTGACCCCCACCCTTTCGATCTTGATCAACAGTCATGGGGTCCCCCCTCAGGCTCCTTTGTTCCCAGCTCCCTCAGCCTCTCCTCAGCAGGTTGATGCTCCCCTCCCTCCATCATCCCTGTGGCTCTGTGCTGGACTCTCTCCAGCAGCTCTGTGTCCTTCTGGAACTGAGGGGCCCAGCACTGGACACAGGATTCCATTCATGGTAAAGCGTAGCCTTCTAAAGCTGCAGACTGACTGACTGAACGTGTCTGCATTTTTACCCTCATTTTGAATTGAAAGGGTACAGGTTTCATTTCATTTTTTGAAGTCCCTTACAGATCGCGAGTGCCAGTCCTTTTATTTCCCTTCAGGTTGCCGAATTAATGCAACCTCGTGCTTGCTCCAACCACCAGAGAACAAACCAGAGCAGAGTGTCGGTGTTTCTGAGCCGGCACTTCAGGTCAGGCTCCCTGTTCTGCTAGCCTGCCTGAGCCTGGAAAGAGTCCCACTGCCTGCAGGGACCGTGGCAGGAACCGAGCACAAGGATAGCTGTGCAGATCAAATGCAAGCAGGAGCATGTGGACTCTGTCTGCATCAGAACTGCACATCATTGCAGCTTCCAGGGACTACAGACAGGGCTGCAGACTTTCTAGAGTCCCAGTCAAACAGATGAAAGGAGTCCTCCTACTCCACACAATCCCTTCAGGGTGATGGGAGACTTCTTTCTTCCCTGTTGGGAAAAGAAGGGGAAAGCATGGCCCAGCTTATGGGTTCCTCTCTTTTTCTCCTCCTACTTGTTGGTTAGTAGCAGTCTTTCATGTGACAATGAATAGTAGCTTCTCAGCTGAGAGAGCTTGTACTGCTAGGCAAGAGGATTTTGGTAAAAACTGGGGAAAAAGCAATTCATTTATTTTATCGGGCTAAATTAAAGAGAAATCTCAGAGGCCACGTTCTCTCCCGAACTTTAATTCCATTGTATTTTAACAGGCTTGTGATTAGATGAAAGAAATTCACTCTTAATTGGTACCAGAGCTATTTCAAACAGCTAAAACCAAAGTGACACCAAGCTGGGGGTGAGTGATGATCTGCTGGAGGGCAGGAAGATGCTGCAGAGAGACAGCTGGGTCAGTGGGCAGAGCCCAAGGGGAGGAGGGTGAACAGGGCCCTGCACTTTGGCCACAAGAACCCCCTGCAGGTACAGACTGGGGGCTGAGTGGCTGGAGAGCAGCCTGGTAGAGAGGGAGCTGGCAGGGCTGGGTGACAACTGGCTGAACAGGAGCCAGCAGGGTGCCCAGGTGGCACCAAAGGCCAAGGGCATCCTGGCATAGATCACCAATAGTGCAGTCAGCAGGACTAAGGACAACATTCTCCCACCTTACTGGGCACTGGGGAGGCCTTCCCTCAAGTATTTGGGGCAGTTGTGGTCCCTCACTTCAAGAAAGAGATTGAGGGGCTGGAGTGGGTCCAGAGAAGCAATGAGGCTGGGGAAGGGACTGGAGGGAAAGGCTGATGAGGAGAGGCTGAGGGAGCTGGGGGTGTTGAATCTGGAGGAGATTCAGGGGGGACCTTCTCCCTCTCTACAACATCCTTAAGGGAGGTTGTAGTCAGGAGGGGGTCAGGCTCTTCTAGGCACCCAAAGACAGGACGAGAGGGCAGGGCCTGAAGCTGCCAGGGGAGGGTTAGGTTGGCTGTCAGGAAGCCCTTCCTCAGGGAAAGGGTGCTCAGAGCCTGGACTGGACTGCCCAGGGCAGTGGGGGAGTCCCTGTGTGTGGAGGTGTTGAAGGACAGCCTGGCTGTGGCCCTGAGTGCCCTGTTGGGCTGCTGGGGTGATGCTGGGTGCTGGCTGGGCTGGAGGAGCTCAGAGGGCTCTGCCAGCCTCAATCATTCTGGGGTTCTGTGATCCTATGAAAATGAATGAATTACTTGCAATAGTCTGAAAAGTTTTGTCCCTGGTTCTACTTCAGGAAGTTAGAACCACATTCCCTGGAAATCTGCTGGCTTCTTCAAGTGTGTTTTCTCCTCGGTGTGAAGAATTTACCAGAACGCTACTAACCAAGGGATCTTGCCGTTTTCTTAGCGCTTTTCTTGAATACCTTTGGAGAAGCAGGATGAGAGGAGAACAATCGCGTTTCGACAGTGTCATCTAGTGGCAAAGGATGTATCAGGCCCTGGAGAACAGCTGAGCTGAGCAGGACTGAGCTGTTCGGAGCCAGCACCTTGATTTACACAGTGAATAGTGGCTAATCCACAGCTTTGCGCTTTGCGGGGGCTTTCCTGCAGCCCATCCACTCGAGACGTGTGGGAAGAGAGGCTCTCCGTGACGACTAACACAAAGAAGTTGAGTATCTCAGCCTTCCTCCCGTCTGCAAGTCACGCTTGTTGGGGGTTTATGTTTCCTTCAACCCTTTTTTTCTGACTGATACAACTGCAGAAGTCCCTCTTATTAGTAATTGCTACTAGTTCCAGCCAGGCTCCATCCCTATAGAGCCAGACAGCATCCCTAAGCTCTTCCCAGGATACCTGCACCTGGGGAGGGTTAGGTTGGATGTTAGGAAGCCCCTTCTCACAGGAAGGGTGATCAGACACCAGAATGGACTGCCCAGGGCAGTGGGGGAGTCTCCAGCCCTGCAGGAGTTTAATTCAAGTGAATAGCTGGGACGGCATCCCTTGGAGACATAAGCAGCACAGTAGAAGGATCAAGAGGTTTAAAGTAGAGTGAGACTCATGACACCATGAATAGATTCTGTATGATCTTTGCATCATCAAAACTGGGACCACAGAATCATTTAGACTGGAAAAGAACTTTCAGTTCACAGAGTCCAGCTGTTAACTCTCCCAAGCCCACTACTAAACCCTGTCCCTGAGCTCCAGATCTACCGGACTTTTAAACACATCCAGGGAGGGCAATTTAACTATCTCCCTGGACAGCCTGTCCCAAGGCCTGATGACCCTTTCAATAAAGAAGTTTTTCCTAAACTTAAACTTCTCCTGGTGCAAATTGAGTCCTTTTCTGTTCCTTGTGAGGAGACCAACTCTCTTTTTTTCCCACCTCTGTAGAACCTCTCAAGTAGTTGCAGACTCATAAGGTCTCCCCTCAGCCTGTCCTTACAAGGAGGCCTTACCCCAACTTTTTTGCCCTTCTCTGGTGCCTCCAGTACCTCAATGTCCTCCTTGTAAATCCTGCACTCTAATCCTGTTACAGATTAATCTGTAACCTGTAATTTGAGCCACCTATTACATCATCCAAGCTATTAATTAAAACACAGAATTGAACTGATTCCTCATGGAGTTCACTGGAGCCACACACCAAGTGACCTATGGGCAACTGCCTTCAACACTGCCAGGGATGGAGCAGCCGCAGCTGCCTTGGGCACCCTGTTCCAGCATCTCAGCACCCTCACAGCAAAGAATGGGGGGATCATGGCCAAACTCAGTCTCCCCTCTTCAAGACTGGAACCCTCTCCCCTTGTCCTCTCACTACAACCCGTGTCAAAAGCCCTCCCCCAGCTCTCTTGCAGCCCCCTTCAGCTCTTGGGAAGCTGCTGGAAGGTCCCCTGGGAGCCTCCTCAGCTCCAGGCTGAACCCCACCTCGCTCAGCCCGTCCTCACAGGGGAGGTGCTCCAGCCCTCAGCTCATTTTACAGGCCACTTGCTCTGTCAGGAGAGAAGAGTCTTGGCTCCACACAATCTGCCTTGACACAGCCCCATCGATGCCTCTGCTCTTCCAGAGGTCGGTAACTGAAGGGCTTTGGGGCCCTGCTGGCGCGGGGCTGCCTGACAAAGCATCCTCCGCCATGCTGCCTACACAAAGGCGGGCAGAAGCCTCTGACACACCTCCACGTTCTCCCTTCACCCCCTCTACCCTCATAACGTCGAGCCCCCTTGCTCCCCCTCGCAGTAGCCACGCTAGCCCAGGCCCTGCACCCCCTGCCCGGCGCTGCTCGGCCCCACTCGCCGCCGCCGCCGCGAGGCCCCGCCCGTCAGTCAATCCGGGCTCCGCCGCGGGATGGCGGCTTCAGCCAATCAGAGCGCGCGGTGCGGCGGCGCCGCAGCCAATCGCCTGCTCGTTTATTGAGGGGGTGCGGTGGGTCTTGTCCCCTGCTCCCCGCCGAGAGCTGCCGCCGCCGCCGCCCCCGCCGCTGCCCGAGGTGCCGCGGTAGCGCCTCTGCAGTCGCCTCTACCCTAGCCTGGCCCTGCTCTTGCTCTGGTGTCACTGAGGATGAGCCCCCGCGCTGTCCCGAGCGCCTCTCGCCCTGCCCGCCCGAGCCCGTTCATCTAGCGACTGGTGAGGGGCGGTCGTGGGGGAAGCTAGGCCGGGGGAGGCCCTCGTGGAGGGAATGGGGCAGGGTGGGTGAGGGGAGAGCTATGGGAATGGGAACAGCCGGGGAGAGTCCGGTGCAGCTGGCCACGTAGGCGGCAAGGGGACTGGCTTGGAGGCGGAAGAAAAGAGTCTCGGCCGCCTGTTTCGTTCAGGTTCTGCTGTCGCTCATCGCTGCGGGGTCGTGTGCAGTGGGAGGCCAAGCGGGCCCCTTCCCCCCGGCCTGTGGCTGGTGCTGTGAAACACTTGAGACCTTCCCCCGCCTTAACGCTGGGCCCTGCCAGGATTCCTTAGCGGGAGGTTCTCGGGGAGGTGCCATGTTTTCGGTCTTGGTGGTCCCTGTCTGAGGCGTTTGCTAGCAGCTCGCAGGGCTGGCGGCTTTGAACAGCGGTGGTGAAATCCCCTAGTGATTTATAAGGCTGTTTCCCCGCAACCGTCTTATGGCCAACAACCTCATCTCTGAAATCCGGCTCTTTGTTTCTGCTGACGTGGTCGGTTTTGCCGGTCTTCATGGAAAGCCCCAACAACTTGAGCGATTTTAGTGTATTAGTATTAAACCATCTGGTGTAGGTATGCTAATAATTCTCTTCCCAAAGCTCAGGGGTCAGCTTTTCCTACGACTCGGTGTGTATTTATCAGAGATACCAGGTTGTGTGGTGAAATTCTAGAACGTGTTTAAGGTTCGTTGCTCCTAATTTATCTTCAGATTCCCTGTGTCAATTAAAAAAACCCTAGTGCGAGTGTATTGTGAAAAAGTCTAGTTGACAGTACTTTGCACTGCTGTTTGTATGACTGGATTTTTTTGGGTGGTGTAAAGACACTAAATGTGAGTGGTTTTGACTATTTCTAGGTAAGCTAAGCACAGTATTTCACAGTTTACTGTTTCTGCACTGTGAATCCTGACTAATACATCTGCTCTGACGTGTTGTAGCTGAATTTAGCTACCAGTAGTACTTTGCTGGGGTGTTGGGTTTTTTTCTTATAATAGATATATTTGCTTTTAATTGGTAGTGCTTATTACCCTTATTAGGAGCAAATGGGCTACACTCACTTGATCTCTGAATATTTGATACAGATGACGTTGTTGCTGTAAAGGTAGAAGTTGTAGAAAGTATGGATAGAACCTCTAAAGGTTGCTTGTGCCAAGCAGTAATACAGAGGCCCCGTCTCAGTAAATGAATCTGCTTGGATCTCCTGTGGCTTAAGGGACATAGTGGGCATCTTGGAGCATGGTGGCTTTTAAAGCACGTTGGTTTTAGTCCAGAGCTGTGCTTCTAGGCAGGTCACATGTATTTAAAACTTGAACAGGTTGCTTGCTGTCTAGACTGTTACGAGAGCCTTGTTAGGGTTCAGATTATCGTGTGAAAGTATCTCCTGACGTATAATTTTAATCTCTCATCAAATTTGAACAAATGACTGCTTGTCTCACTGTCGGGGGCAAGATGAACTCTAGAGTTTTGATTTTTCTTTATATAACAGATGGCTTTGTCAAAGGCTGTGTGTGGTCTGTAGAAACAGTCGCTGAGGGTGAAAATGGATCTGGTTTGCTCAGCCTGTACTTGTGGGTTGTTTTGTAAACCTGAATCCTACTTGCTGGCTACTTACCTCCTTGAATTAAAACTTAATATCTGAATTGGACGCTTTCTGTGCCTTGTATTGCTGTGCTGCTCTAACAGAGCTGAGAAGGATCTATTTTGTTTTTAAAAGACGCAGTGTGGGGATTTCTGACTGTCAAACACCTATAAACTGCTGCATAGCTAAGATTGCCTTGTTATCCTTGCTTATTCAATCACTTTTCTCCCCATAAAATAGATTGTTTATTCAAATAACGTTGTTCAAGGTGTTGAGAACCCTCTATTTACGCTCAGGCTTCAAGAGATGTGCAGCAATTTTTGTGAACACATTAAGCTATCTGTGGTTGTCTCATCTTCTCGGTATAAATTAGTGGTCCAGCCTGTATTTTAAAGCCTTGGACAATGAGCTGCTTATAGCTGAAAGGTGTGTTTGCTGTTAGTTATCTATGAGGTAATCTGTGTTTCCTTGAGGAGGATATATTACTTAATACCACTGCATGCATTATATTACTACCCAGCTTCAATTTACTAGCTGTGTCACACAGACTCACAGAATGACTGAGGCTGGAAAAGACTTCTGAGCTCATCCAGCCCAGCCCAAGACCTAACATCTCCTTAAGGGCCACAGCCAGGCTGTTCTTCAGCACCTCCAGACATGGGGATTCCACCTCTGCCCTGGGCAGTCCATTCTAGGATCTGATCAGCCCTTCTGTGAGGAAAGGCTTCCTAACATCCATGCCTCGTCATTTTAAAGAGTTAAAGGATGTGCTTTGCCTCTTCTGAAAAGCTCTGTCTATACTTGTTTTTTATAGGAGAGTTACTCAGATTGACAAGGAAAATGACACCTGTTTTATATAGAAAATAGAAGCCTGCACTGCATAGTTTTCATCAAGAGCATGCTAGATGAACTGGCATGTCGGAAAAAAATCAGCACCAGTTAAAATAATAAAACTCACCAAACCAACAGGAAAAACAGGGGCCAGTGATGCTCATTTAAAGACCAAGATGAAGGGTTCATTGTAGTTTCTCTTCTCATAGCACCTTTGCCCCTCTGAGCAAGAGCACACAATCTCTGTGGAAGGACTTTGTAGGAAAAGTGTCTGGTGTGGTGCAGCTGTACGTTATCTTCTCTAAGGGGAATCACAGAATTAATGAGTCTGGGAAAGACCTCTGAGATCATCAGTGCCAATCTATGAACTAACATCACCACAATAAGCTAGCATTAAGTACCCTATCAAGTGTTTGCATCTCTGAAGGTGTTTAAGAAGACTCCACCACTGCTCCAGGCGGTCCATGCCAGGCTCTGAGCACCCTTTCCCTGAGGAAGGGCTTCCTAACAGCCAACCTAACCCTCCCCTGGCAGCTTCAGGCCCTGCCCTCTCATCCGGGCCCTAATTGCCTAGGAGAAGAGCCCAACCCTCAAAGGGCTCATTACTCACTTCCAGAAAGCAGGGTATCACAGATGCCTTCTTGCTACTTAAAAATTGCTCCTGAATTGGTTGTAATATTTTACTTTTTCTTGGGCTGTGGACATTTATAATGAGTAACTCGTGTCTCTAGTGGGAAATTTAGAAGCCCACTTGCTGCTGCAGTAAAACATCTCGAGGATATGTGGAGTGTGGCTCCAGTTCCTCCACTTCTGGTGATTTATTTTCTATAATGGAAATGCTAATCAGAAATCCCATTTTTAAAAAGGATTTGAATTGTAAATGGTGCCTCTTATAAAAACGTTGCAGAGAGATAATCCTATTTAGCTATTTATGTCTTTTAATAATTACAGCATCACTAAGAGCCTGGTGTTATAAGTGGTGCTGAGAAGCTACAGAAATGTTCAAGGCATTTCACATCATCATTGAGGCTGGAAAAGACCATCTAGCCCAGCATATGAGCTGACATCATCACAGTAAGCCAGACCAGGGCTCTCAGGGCCACAGCCAAGTTTTCCTTCAACACTTCCAGACTCCCCCACTGCCCTGAGCACCCTTTCCCTGAGGAAGGGCTTCCTAACAGCCAACCTAACCCTCCCCCAGCAGCTTCAGGTCCTGCCCTCTCTTTCTGGCTCTGGTTGCATGGGAGAAGAGCCTGACCCCCACCTGTCTACAACTTCTCGGGGAGTTAGGCAGTGATAAGGTTCCCTTTAGCTTCCTCCAGGCTCAGCACCCCCAGCTCCCTCAGTCTCTATTCATGAGACTTTCCTTCCAGTCCCTTCCCCAACCTCGTTGCTCTCCTCTGGACCCACTCAACCTCTCAGACCCTTTCTCGAAGCAAGGGGCCCCTATTGGTGTGGCATTCTTTACTGTGGAGGGGTCAAAACTTGATCCACACTGTTGTGTCTCATCTCAAGGTGTTGCAATATTTATAATAGAGGAGGGCTGGGTGATAGTGACTTGTGAAGAAATAATTCATCAGAGTCGGATTTCACATGGCTGCAGTAAATCAGCATAATGAGGTCAGTGTGAGGTAGGCAGGGTTGCATGACCCTCTGCCATAAAACTTCTGTAATGTGTGGCTTGCTTCTGGTATTTTGGTGTTTGGAGAGCCTGAAGCTTGGATGTTTTAGGGGTTTTTCTCTGGCCTCTCTGCTCTGTTGTAATAGAGCAAGTGTTTTTGGAACTAGGGTTTAACTTGTGATTGATTTTCTCATACAGCTCAGTGTAAATAGGAGTGGATCTGCACAAGGGAGTGTTTGGAGTGGGGATGGCAGGACTGCTTCCCTGTGTGGTGGTGCCATTTCATACCAGTTCACCTAACAGAGTAGTCAGCTTGCTGTTGTGACTCCCCTGAGATGTTTTTATTTCTGTTCTATTTATTTTGTACTTTTATGTCTTTGTTACACTAATAGCAATGTCTTAATGCTAAATTACATCTAAGATGTTCTTTACAGGCGTATGTAACATTCTTCTTTCACAGGGTGATTTCATTGCCTAGTGGCATGCTGAAGAAAAGTGGCTAGTTTGAGGATTACAGCACTTCTGGTGGTTTTTTATGTAGATTTACAAATATTTTAAAGAAAGAAAATTACTGTCTAGAATCACAGAATACCCATGACTGTAAAAGACCTCTAGGACCATCAAGTCCAGCTCTTTATCCCAGTGTCTCCCTAACCCCTGGACCATGGCTTCAGGTGCTCTAGCTACTGGGTTTTTAAACCATTGAATCCTCATTGCTAGAGAGGACCTCCAGGATCACCGAGTCCAACCCTCACCCCAACAGCTCCCCAAACCCTAGACCATGGCCTTGAGTGCTCTAGCTACTCGGTTTTTAAACCCCTCCAGGGATGGGGATTCTACCACCTCCCCGGGCAACCTGTTCCAGTGCCCAGCCACTCTCGGCAAAGAGCTTCTTCCTAAGATCCACTCCTGTGATGCAACCTGAGGCCATTTCCTCTCCTATCATTAGTAATTCGGGAGAAGAGACCAGCAGTGAGGTGTAATCCTTTGCAGTGGCTAAGGGGAGCTGTGGTGATCCCTGCCACCTTCTGGCTGTGACTGTGGAAATGTTTTGGTTGATATTTTTGCTCTTTTTACAAAACAAATGGGCTTTTAGTTCAGGTTTGTCTTTCTGATCATAATGAATCAGTAACCTGCCAGGCTTCTGAGGACCCTGAGGTTGGAAAAGCAAACGTTATTCAGAAAATGTGATCCAGTTTACTGTGTAGCTTCAAAGAATTTATGTCAGAAGAAAGGGAGGCGATGCCTTTGGTGGCTGGGGCAAGGAAGGGAGTCATGGGTTTATACAGCTCAGATGGCATGGGGCAGGTCAGTAAACCTCTGCCACGACATGCCTGTCCTTAGGAGCACTGGCTTGATAGGCATTTAAATTGTTACAGTGGCAGGGGAGAAGAACTCTTGTTTACTAATCTGCTCTGGTTTCTTCTCTTTCAGGTCTCCCTTGCAATTATGGCGTTTTAGAAGAATCAGGTAGTGTGGAGGGGGAATCCCCCTCTGCACGCTTAAGGTAGCTTGCTTTTGGAGTTTTCTACGGACAAGAATCTTTGTTATATAAGATGGTGAAATAAGACTTCTAAAAATATATATTCTTATAATTATTTATTTGGATCAAGTGCCAAGCAGCAGTACAAAGATTTCGAATGGCAGCTCAATAAAACTGGACTTAAATCCTTGGAATTACAAGTTTTTTTTGAAGGCACTGTGTTGCGTACTGAATCGGAGTGCCTTGATAAACTTAAGGGTTGTTCCCCTAAAGGTGAGGAGCAGTTTTCGAAGTGAAGATGAGTTCTCTTGTGCCAGACTGCACGTCGAAGTGTCGATCTCTCCAGCATGCTTTGGATGTCATTTCTGTAGTAACCAGAGGAAGCGAAGGCCAGATCAAGGCCTTTCTCTCTTCTTACTGCTACAATGCTGCAACTATAAAGGATGCCTTTGGTAGAAACGTTATACATCTTGCTTCCTCTTGTGGCAAAAAAGGTGTGCTAGACTGGTTGGCTGAGACCAAAGGAGTAGATCTCTTGGCGAAAGACAAAGAGTCTGGATGGACAGCGTTGCACAGGAGTATATTCTATGGATACATTGACTGTGTTCTCTCACTGCTGAAGGTGAGTGATTTCTAACTGTGGTTTCCCTTCATTTCCTGAATTTCTAGACCTCTAGTGTTCATGTGAAAGTGGAGGGGTTAAATTTGACTGAAAGACTCTTGAGAGTTTTCTTAAATCTGTGTTTAGATCACAGTGCATTGATGTACTTGAAGATTGTCTTTGATCTCCACAGCTTTTAAAAGTATCTCTGATATTTTAGCACTTCAAAAGAGGGAGGTTTTTTCCTGTCCTCCTGTTCCCAGACGCTCGATGAAGGAAAATTGAGTTTGATGTAATTTCAGCATTTGATGGGAATTAAAGTACGAGTTCTAGTTTTACTAATTAAATTGTCTTAGGCTAGGTACTAATAATCTAAAATCCTCTCCATTTTCACTATCAGATTGCCTCTCATGCACTGATCCATTGTACCCACAGAGCTGGCCCCGAGCTATCATCAAATGGAAAGCAAATGGGAAGGTTTTCATTAGCTTTGAAAAAACCCATACATGTTATTTTACACGTCCAGACAAATCCAGTGGGGCCTAGTAACCACAACAGAAACAGCTTCATAAGTCTCAGGTAGCCACACAGCTTCATGCTAACCGATAGCAACCATAAACTGTTCACTGGACTCCCTCTGCTGTGCTGCTTTATTAAAAGGACATGTTCTTATGGTGTTATAGCACCACAGGAAGGGGTTACAGAATAGGAAATACTTGAGCTTGAAAGCATCATAGAATCACAGAGTGCTTTGGGTTGGAAGGAACCTTAAAGATCATGTAATTTTACAACCCCACTGCCATGGACAGGGATACCTCCCTGATCATATTGCTCAAAGCCACAGCCTGACCTTGAATGCTGCTTTCGTTCCAGTTCCTCTGGGCAAATGGTTCTAATGTCTTGTCATCCTCACAGGCAGGAACTTGTCTCTATCTTCTAATCTAAATCTTTCTTCATTCAGTTTTAAGATGTTACCTCTAATTTCATCACTACAAGATCCTGTAAAAAGTGTTGTAGGATTGTAGGTTTCTTGTAGCCCTCCTTTTGGATCCTGAAAGGCCATTATGAGGTCTTTGTGGAGCTTTTTCTTCTCCAGACCGAGAACCCCAACTCCCTCCGTCTGTCCATGTATGAGAGGTGCTCTAACCCCTGACCATCTTTGTGGCCCTCCACTGGACTTGCTCCTTCATGTTCCTTCTTGTTTTGGGCCAGCAGAGCTGGACACAATAAATCCAGGTGGGATCTCATGAGATCTTTGAAGGTCATCTAGTTCAGCTCCCATGCTCAGACACATGTTAGCCAGGACTGTGTACTTTTGATTTTGAATAGAAACTCAGGTATCTCTGTTCCAGTGTCTTGATACCAGTGCAGAAAAAATGAGGCTTAGATTTAAACCAAACCTATTGTATTGGTGCTTGTTGTCACTTATCCCACCACTAGATAACACTAAGATGATGTCCAATCACCTTCAATCAGGTATTTGTTGTACATAATGGCAAGAAGTCCTCTTATCCCTTCCCTGAACCTTCCCTAGGCCAAGCAACCCGGTTCTCCTGATCTCTCCTTGTATGCCAGATGCCTCAGTCATTATTTTTATGGCCTTTTGCTGGACTTGTTCCTGTGTGCCCATATCTGTCCTGCACTGAGGAGTCCAGACCCAAACCCTGTGCTCCAGCTGTGGTTTGCCAGCGCTGAGTAATGCCTGCTGGCAACACTCCCACATGCAGCCCTGAATGCCTTCCCCATTCTTGGCTGAGTGGATGCATTGCTGGCCTGTGGTCAACTGGTTATCCACCAGCAGCCCCAGGATCTTTCCTGCCAAGCTGCTTTCCAGTCAGCCAGCCTCTAGCTATATTAGTGCATGGGGTTGTTCTTCATCAGGATTTGCACTTCCCTTTGTTGAACTACGAGGTCTCTGGTCAACCCGTTGCTCCAGCCCAGTTCCCTCCAAATGGGAGCACTCCTGCTCCTGAATCATCATCAGCCATTCTGTCCTGTCATCTAGGTGATCAGTGAAGACATTAAGCAGCATTTCCCTAGAATCAAGCCCAGAGGCATTCAGCTGGGTAGGTGACAAGACTTCTCAGTCATGACTTATTCTCAGGCTGTATCTAACTACAAGTGCTGCTACTCAGCAATTGGGGTTTGTTTTTACAAATTCAGACCCCATGAATGTTACCGCATCCTCTGTTCTGCTCGTAAAGGACTTGCACAGCTGCCAAAAAGAGGGAGCACCATGATAAATTGTAAAAAATAGGTCAGAGTCTGTGTCAGGGTGAATAAACACCAGCACTGTTGCTAGGAGGACTGCCTTTACAATTTGGAGCAAGTATGTTCTCGTGGGTTAAAATCCCTGCTGCAGATGTAGCTGGCTGTGCTTTTGTCATTCTTGAATGAACTGTGTGCCTACAATCTTTGTGTTTCATGTCTGTGTTTCTGTAGAGTGTTTCTTCATGTCAGCACGCACCGTGGTACGTAGGCACAGCTCTATTACACGTTAGGTTTTGCCTGGGGACATCTGTGGTTTGTCCTTTCAGAGGTGTGATTGATGACACTCTACTTTTAAAACCCAATGCTGATGTGGCAGCATGTGTTTATATTGAGGAAACCACGTTGACAGGGAGTATCTCCCTCTCTGAGTTCTAGAGGAAAGACTTGTTAATCGCAGAATGATTGGCTGCCTCCAGTACTCAAGGGGAGGCCTCCCCATTACAGGAGGAAAATGATGCTCCTAGTCCTGCTGGCCACACTAGTGCTGATCCAAGCCAAGATGCCACTGGCCTTTGGTACCACCTGGGCACCCTGCTGGCTCCTCTTCAGCCAGTTGTCACCCAATACTGTCAGGTCCCTCTCTCTGCCATGGTTTATGCTTGTGAAACTTCCCTGCTGCTGTCATGCCTGGCTGTTTATATCCTCTTGCCTTTTCTCTGCAGCTGTGACCACTGTTTCCTGCTCGTTTTCAAAGCTGCAGTTGGTTCGTTTGTTTATTTTCTCACTCCTCCAGCTTATCAAGTGATTCTGTAAAAATGCCAATACAAGGGAACACTAGTCGTGGTAGTAAAGGCATTTTTCTAAGTAGTTGCCCTTCTTAGATGGCAGTGCTTTATCTTTAAGCGTGTTTCCTTTGTGTTTCTTTAACATTTTATTGTTCAATCAGGACTCATAGAATAAGATCCCAGTTATTAGACACTGATGTAAATGGTACTGAAGAGTTGTTCTGGGTTTTTTTCCTTTACTTGAATCTGAACATTCTCTTTCATCAATATTAGACATCATTTAAAGATTTCTTTAGCTCCTGATGTGTTTATACCTGGTCTACTTCAAGCTGTGGAGTTGTAATTGATTGGTGTTCTTTACTCTCCATCTCTTTCAGCATGGTGTTAGCTTGTATGTTCAGGATAAAGAAGGCTTATCTGCCCTGGATCTGGTGATGAAAGATAGGCCAAGCCACGTGGTGTTCAAGAAGACTGGTAGGAAATCACACAGCTTACATTATATTTTACAAGATAGATGTATATGATGACATTTTTCCTCTAGTCCAGGAGAGAAAGGGTATGGTTTGGGAAATAGAATAGTCCTCCAGGCTCTCAAAGCCTTAAACTACCGCATGTATGGACCTCTGTGGACAAGATTTTCTGTTTCTAATTAGAACTGTAATTTACAGGGTCACTAGTACTAGCCTGCAGATACAGAGTGTTGGTAGTAGACACAGGCTGCACGTGTGTAGCAAAATGAAGGGATAAGGACTGACTGGCTTTTTTAACCAAAACAAAAAGCACGCTGTAGTGTAGTTAACCCATCATGGAGATAATCAGAACCTGAGAGAACATGGTCCAGAGTATCTGGTTGTAGTTGACCCTGCTGGGAGCTCTAGAACTGGACACAGTACTGCAGGTGAGGTCTCACCAGGGCAGAGTAGAGAGGCAGAATCGCCTCTCTTGATCTGCTGGCCACAGTTCTTTTGATGCAGCTGAGAATGGGCTTGGCCTCCTAGGCTGTGATTGCATACTGGTGGCCATGGCCAGTTGTTCATCCACCAGCACCCATAAACCCCTTTCCACAGGCCTGCTCTTCAGCAGATACTTTCCCAGCCAGTACTGCTAACACTGCTTACTCTATTCAGGTTAATTGCTATTGAGCAACAGCTAAAACATCAGTGTTATCAGCACTTCTCTCACACTAAATCCAAACAGAGCACTGTACCAGCTACTACAGTTAACATCATCCCAGCCAAAACTAAGGCAGTAGCACCACTTCATCAACTATTCACTACTTTAACTTGTTTTCCCATCAGAAAATGATGTTTAGATATCAGTGTGACTGGAAAGTTAGTTAAAAAGGTCAAGGTTTCAGCTCCCTCTGTGTTTTGAAAGTGCTTATGATTTTCATACATGACGGCATAACATTTTTGGGGGAAGATTATGCTCTGAAGTGCAGTTTGCATAACCCAGGGTGGTTGTAGTTGTCTGCCCAGCAAATCTGTATATATTCAGTTTTGGATGGAAAGAGAGGTTTGCTCTGGTGTCACTGAGGATGAGCCCCCGTCATTGACAGAGCAGCTAACAAGTAGCAGTGAGTTGCTTTTCACCTTCAGTACACACACAGATGAATTTACAGACTTCAGAGAGAATCTTCTTCCTTGCAGATCCCACAGAAGTCTACACCTGGGGAGACAACATCAATTTCACTTTGGGTCATGGTGGTCAGCAGGGCAAACATCATCCTGAGCTAGTGGACCTCTTTCCTCGCAATGGCGTGTACATCAAACAGGTACTCTGCGTGCGTTGCACAGGCACCCTTCTCATGAGCTTGAGGGATGTTTGAGGTTTGGAGAGGTTTTATGGAGAAGAAGCTGTGGCTGTGGTTTGTGGGATTATTTTGTTTGGCTCTTGGTGTTTTGTTTGCTCTCTTCATTGACAGAGCAGCTAACAAGTATATGAGCGAGCTTTCAGTGTTCTTGCTGCTTTTCCCTCCTCTCCCTGCCACCTCCATCACCCTCGTGAAATTGGGGTGCAGGAGTTTTTATATTTTCAATATGATTTCCCTAGGGTATAGCTTGTACAGCATTAAATCAATTCTGAAGCATGATGCTTCCCTAACTCCTGTGAGTTTCCGCTTTACTGGGCAATTGCCACAGCGAGCTGAAGTGAGAAGGTGAACCTGAGTTGAAATGCTTCTCATTTTGAAAGCAGTGTGGGGTGTCAAGCACCCATCCTGCATCAGCAGCTCTGCCCCCAGCAACTTCTCAGGAGCTGATTTTAAGAATGTTAGCATGTTTAAAGAGCAATTTGAAGAAGCGTTTGGAGCAGCCCACCTGCATTGCAGTCCGAGCGCATTTCCCTCAGCTCTTTGAGGCAGCATTGTTGCCCTCAAAACTCCAATCTTTTGAGCTTCTGTTAGCCTGTACTTCTTAAAATACAAACTGTAGATCTCTTGAAATAGGTTAAGGCTGTGTGACTCGATTGGCCAGTCTTGTGCTCTCACATGAGTGTCTTAACTCATCTTTTCATTAACAGATCTTTATTATGGCTGAACTTCTTTACCAAGTGGTTGTAGCTTTAAGATTATCCATGATTATCCATTAATTTGTCCTACACTGCCTCTTCCCCACCCCTTTCTTGCTCTTTTTCTTTCAGGTGGTACTGTGCAAATTCCACTCGGTGTTCCTTTCCCACAAAGGTCAAGTTTATACGTGTGGACACGGACAAGGAGGACGCTTGGGTCACGGTGATGAGCAGACATGCCTGGTGTGTTGTGTTATCTTACACTGTCTCACGTAGTGTGGCGTGGTGTTTCCTCTATTGCAATCAGCAACTCTAATACAATTTCTACTGCTGTACTCAGGGGCACCTTCTCCCTCTCTCCAACTCCCTAAAGGGAGGTTGTAGTCAGGTGGGGGTCAGGTTCTTCTCCCAGGCANTTCCTTTCCCACAAAGGTCAAGTTTATACGTGTGGACACGGACAAGGAGGACGCTTGGGTCACGGTGATGAGCAGACATGCCTGGTGTGTTGTGTTATCTTACACTGTCTCGCGTAGTGTGGCGTGGCGTTTCCTCTATTGCAATCAGCAACTCTAATACAATTTCCACTGCTGTACTCGGGGGCACCTTCTCTGTCTCTCCAGCTCCCTGAAGGGAAGTTGTAGTCGGGTGGGGGTCAGGTTCTTCTCCCAGGCACCCAGTGCCAGGATGAGAGGGCAGGGCCTGAAGCTGCCAGGGGAGGGTTAGGTTGGCTGTCAGGAAGCCCTTCCTCAGGGAAAGGGTGCCCAGAGCCTGGACTGGACTGCCCAGGGCAGTGGGGGAGTCCCCGTGTCTGGAGGTGTTGAAGGACAGCCTGGCTGTGGCCCTGAGTGCCCTGCTCTGGCTGCTGGGGTGATGTCAGGTGCTGGGCTGGGCTGGAGGAGCTCAGAGGGCTCTGCCAGCCTCAATCATTCTGTGAGTCTGTAGTTCTCTTCATGTGTATTGTATATTCAAGTGCATTTTCATCTGCAGTTCAGTGTTTGGCCATGATTTCCTGTTGGTGTAGCTTACCATCCAGAGATGACCACTGACTAACACCAAACCCCAGTATATTTTGCTATCAACTTTTATTTCTTCCTTGTTCAGGTTCCAAGACTTGTGGAAGGCTTAGCTGGCCACCAGTGTTCCCAGATAGCTGCAGCAAAGGATCACACTGTTGTTTTAACAGAAGATGGATATGTTTACACGTTTGGTTTAAATACCTTCCATCAGCTGGGCATTCTTCCTCCGCCTCCGAACTGCAGTGTTCCTAGACAGGTAAAAACAGCATCAGTGGAGGCTGAGGTGGTTGTTCAGGGGTTTGTTTTTAACAGAAAGTAAAATGTGAAGATTGAAGGAATAACTTTACACTTCATTGTCTTGATAAAGATTGAGTGTTAACACCGGGATAAGATTTTATCTGAACTATCATAGTTCTCAGTCTCAGACGCTTAACTGTGTCCTCATAATCTGTGATCTGAGCTGCACTCAAGTTTGTAGTTCTGAGTAGATACGAGGCAAAATTGCCCATACCCTTTTCTGCCCTAAATTGTTCAGCAACTGAAATAAGGGGTGCAGTGGGATGCTCTTTGTTAGTGTAACGATAGCTGTGTATCCACAGTATTTGATTTGATCTTAATCTAGAAAATCAAATTTGAAGTTTGGAATGAATAGTGCAGTGTGTTTGGGACACGGCTGGAATTTCTTGATAGTCTTGCAGCACCTGAGTCCTCTGTGGCTGTATTTTACATGTCCTCTCTGACACGATGCGTATGAAGACAGCCTAAGGAGATGTGATTCTAGTTCTGATTAGATAATGCAGTACATTTACTCTCCTTATTGCTAGTGCAACCGTGTACCAGTTGACAAACTTCTGAAAGAATCCTAGCTACGTAGATTGTACGGGTTGATGCCAGTATCTGATGACTTGAGGAGTTGTTTTTGGAGGCTTATACGTGTGAGATTCACTTGCTGCTTAACATTTCGATGTGCTTTGGGTTTGTGCTTAGGTTCAAGCAAAAAACCTGAAAGGTAGAGTGGTGACTGGAGTGGCTGCAGGCAGATTCCATACAGTGCTGTGGACTAAGGAAGCAGTGTATACCATGGGGCTGAATGGCGGCCAGCTAGGTAAGGTGGAAATGTTCTCGCAGTAGAATCCCGCTGATAAAAGATGTTTGTTTGTACTAAAGCTGTCATCTGATTCTTATAACAGAAGGCTGCTTAAAGCTTTCTCTTTTTTTTCCCCTAAACCAGTCTGATGTCATCATTTTACTCCTTTGTTACCGCCAGTCACTTTCACATTTTCACAGAATCACAGGGTGTTAGGGATGGGAAGGGACCTGGAAAGACCATCCAGCCCACTCTCCCTGCCACAGCAGGATCCTCTAGATCCAGTTGCACAGGAACAGGCCAGGCAGGTTTGAAACATCTCCAGAGAAGGAGACTCAACAGCCACCCTGGGCAGCCCCTTCCAGGGTGCTGGCACCCTTCTTGGGAAAAAGGTTCTTCTCCTCTTGATGTGGAACCTCCTTGGTTCCAGCTGACACCCAGTGCCCTTTGTCCTGCCATTGGATGACACTGAGATGATGGGAACCAGTCAGACTTAGCTCTGTTATTTAGCCCTTGTATCATTTCTTTGTTTTCACCTTGTGTGTGGTCCTGCTGCTGAGGATATAACAAAACCCATCTTGGCTGCGTTGCTGAATTCCCAGAGGCGAGTGTGTCCGATGGGAGCAGTCTAGCTGGTACTATCCTTAATACATTCTAAAGTAGCATTCAGCTCTAATGCCTGTGTCCTCTTACCATGCACTGTGAACGTGCTGATGATTTGTTTAGGTTAGACAAAGAACCACTGGGTTGCAGCTGGGAAAGGAAAGACTGAGGCTGGAGAAGAGAAAAAAGCACTTCAGTGTGAGGGTGGCTGGTGGTTGGAATGGGCAGCCTGGGGAGATGGTGGAGGGGGTCCCATCCCTGGAGTCTTTGAATCCTTGAGAGTTCAGTGGCTCTTTAAATTGTCCTTCAGATGCATAGTGCATGGAGTAGCAAATAATAGTGTGGGATTTATTTTTTGGGGGGTTTGTGTTTTCTAGGTTATCTGCTGGATCCTAATGGAGAAAAATGTGTGACTACACCTCGCCAAGTTTCTGCTCTACATCATAAAGACATCTCTATATCCTTGGTGTCTGCGAGTGATGGCGCTACAGTATGCGTTACCGAAAGA
This sequence comes from Upupa epops, assembly GCA_013397515.1. NCBI lineage: Eukaryota > Metazoa > Chordata > Aves > Bucerotiformes > Upupidae > Upupa > Upupa epops. Next base: position 41,620 of record VZRI01012406.1, read on the forward strand.
GGAGACATTTATTTACTTACAGACTATCAGTGCAAAAAGATGGCTTCCAAGTATGGCTTCCTCTTCTCATTTGTCACAAACAGCAATAGATGGCCGTGTCGCTGTAATCTTACACTTCCAAATGTAGTTTAAAGGTTTCCTGCCTGAAGTAGCAGCAACCAGCTGCTTCCCCTGGGTTTTCTTCACTTTCAGTTCTTTCATGTGATCTGTGTGGGAATACTTGTTTGTTCAGCTGTTTATTACTCGATGTAATTACTCATTGTTTGCCAAAGATACTCAACAGAACCAGGTTTGGTTTTTAAACAGAAAGGTTTAAAGGCTTTGAAATGGGTGGGTTTTGTTCCTCTCTTGGCCTGAATTTGTATAAACCCATCTTGCTAGAGGCCTAGCAGACCTATTATTCTATTCAGATGGGTCTAAGGATTTTGAATCGGTGCTTTGGGGTCTTAATTTCAAAATGAACATGTAGATAAAGTGTATTATAAAGAGCAATTTAGATTGCAAGTGGAATCTTCTGTCATATAGTCCCCACGCTAACACCAGGATCTAAAACCTCTTGAAGAAACCAGGCCTATGACTCATAGCTTCAGGAAGCTCTTTGATCCCAACCTCTTCTAATTGGCACTAACAGAGTAGAAGAGATTACAGGCATTTTCACCCTGCTGTCTCTCAGTCAGCTTCTCGGTTAAATTTCACATTCTACCAGTATTAATTACCATGTTCTATCTTAATGATTATTTTCTACCTCACTTTCTCCATGGTTGTAAGGCAGGGTGTGGGTGCTTGGAACTTGATACCATGTGCTGCACTGTTACACTAAGAAACTGAACCTGTTGTGCGAGTGGCTTTGGAAAGGATTGCAGTCTACTAATAGTATTTTATCAACAGTTCTGTTAGCAGTACTGGGGGGAGAAGCTGAAGGAGTGTCTTAGTGGTGCTACCTCAACTATTTCCTTACTGCTTCCCTAAGCAAGAGAGGTAGCTCATAGTATTTCTTCACTTTGTACTTGCTTTCTAATTGAATCTTCTCTGTTCTTTCAGACAGCTGAACCTTAAGAAGGTGCTTGTTAACGGGGGGCATTTGGAATATAAGGTAGATACTCAGCATCTCAAAGAAAACGGAGGTCAGAAGATTTGCATTCTAGCACTGGATGAAGCTGGAAGAGTAAGTTGTGTCCACGGAAATGCTAAACACATAGCTAGCTGCATACTGATGAATCCAGTTTTACATACAAGGCAGGAGCTTCCCTAATTAATTTCTGTAGAGGTCTCAGTACTTCTGTTTAAAGGGCTGTGGGAAGGCTACCACTGTAACCTACTATAGTTTATTTTTAAATCTGTGAGCATCCGATGGCTTTCAGTGAAGATGTGAACTTTATTTCTACACACACGTGTGGTGAGGCAGTCTGTTCTGGTCCATAAATGCTCTCAGAAGTCTCTGGACTTGAAAGTTTAGAGCTTTTTCTGAAAAGCAGGTGTTCTGTACATGAAACTACCTGTTCTTGAGAAGCTGCAGCTAAACCTGGTGTGTAGTTATTAAAGCAGTAGTGTAGTTCTACACTTAACTTAGTGTTTAATGGAGCAGAGACACTGTGTTGTCTTAGAACTGGAATAATCAGAAGGATTTAGTCCTCGGGTCATTCTTCCACAAAGGAACAGTTTCTATGACTCTTGCGAACAGCAGAGGCTGCTCGGGATCTGCTGAAGGACATAAACCTTCAGTGCCATCTAGTGGGGCTTAGAGAGAGCTTTTGATTACTGAACTGGCTCTTCTTGGGGTTCCCGGTGACAGAGGCAGTGAAATAAAGGACACTGTCTGACATCAGGAAGCACTTGTTCACTGTGTCATAAATCACTTGGACAAGCTGTTCGTGGAACCTCTGGAGTATCCATCCTTGGAAATACTCAGAAGCTATCGGGACAGGGTCCTGGGCAGTTGGCTTTAGGTGGCCCTGCTTAAGCAGGGGGTTGGACCAGATTTCCAGCCTCAAGCATACTGTGATTCTGTAGTGCTCAAGTGGGGGGAAAGGAAGTAAGCTACTCAAATTCTTGTGTCCCCTGCTTTTCATAGAATCCTCATGGCTGGGAAAGGATCTCCAGGGTCAGCAAACCCAGTCCTCATCCCAGCATCTCCCCAGCCTATAGACTATGACCTCAAGTGCTCTGGCTACTCGGTTTTTAAACCCCTCCAGGGATGGGGACTCCTCCACCTCCCTGGGCAGCCTGGTCCAGTGCCCAACCACTCTCTCAGCACAGAGCTTCTTCCTCAGGTCCAATCTAACCCTCCCCTTACGCAGCTTGAGCTTATGTTTATAGTAGAATGTAACATAGCACTGTTTGTGTATGATAAGTGTTATAAATGGTATTTAAACTGTTTTAAAATTGCTGTTACAGGTGTTCTGCTGGAAATCATCTCACAACTGCATGAAGCAGTGTCGCTGGGTGTATGGCCGGCAGGTCTTCATGTCCGATGTTGCTCTAAACAGCAACGAAATAATGTTTGTCACACAGGATGGAGAAGCCTTCACGGGAAGGTGGCTGGAAGAAGGAAAAAAAACCTCAGAGAAGAAAGGTTAGCTAGGGTTTCTTAATGGTATTCAAGTACTTCATGTAAATATAGAATCACAGCGTAATCCTGGCCGGAAAGGAGCTCCCAGCTCCCCCAGTCCAACCATCCCCCCCCCAACCAAACCCCTCAGTCCCTGAGAGACTGACAGACACAGCCTGCCCCCCTCCCTGCTGCCACTCGAGCAGGGCAGGAAGCACCCTGGCTACAGGGTTCTTCAACACCTCCAGGCAGGGGGACTCCCCCCCCTCCCTGGGAAGGCCCTGCCAGTGCCCAACCACTCTGGCTGCAGAGAATCTCTGCCTCAGAGCCAGTCTGACCCTCCCCTGCCTCAACTGCAGAGCAGTGCCCCTGCTGCTGTCAGCAGGCACCAAGGAGAAGAGACCAACACCCACCTTGACAGGAAAAAAGAAAGCAACGCTGTGCTGCTGAGCACTGCTGTGAAGCTTTATTCATTTCACAAGAGGCTGCACTGAAAGTCAGCCGGAGTGTTTTTCCTTAGATGAAGAAGTGGCAAAACATTTTTCATGAGTTCTGGATGAAAACTCTTCTGTATGTGCTTAAAACTTCTTCCTGTTTTAGTGAAGACAGCTGAGACATTCAGCCTCATTTAGCCTTAATCAGTGACTCTGTCAGAACTCGCCAACCTTGCCTGTGTGTCTTATCTGGTTTGTTTTAATGAGCTGGACTTTGCTGCTTTGTTTTTGAACTGATTGTTTTATTTAACAGATGTTGTATCGAGCCTTCAGAATTCTTCATGGGATGTGTCTTGTGAGCATGATACCAACAGCGTGTATGAAAGGATCCGACTTCAGAAGCTTGCTTTTGTACACCGTGCTGTCAGCATTGCCACCGATCCCAATGGCTGTAACTTCGCTGTGTTACAGTCAGATCCCAAAAACAGGTACAGCTGCAGCTGTTTTAAATACACATCTTATTTTGTGTGTGATTGCTCTTAAATCATGCTTTTCAAAACCCTGTTCTGCCTCACCTAGAAGCCACAGTAAATGGCACTGTCCATTCTGCTATAGAAAAGGACCTGTTAGCAAACAACTGCAGTGAAGCTGCCCAAATGCTTAAGCTTATCTATTTGTATAATTAGTGTAGTGTTCATGTTTGGCCTAAAATACTTAAGGCTAGCTTTTCAGATGTGTTTGTTAAAACATTCTGAGCTTTGCATGCAGAAATTGACCCCTTTAGTAATGGACTGATTCACTGATTGATTGAGGCTGGAAAAGCCCTCTGAGCTCATCCAGCCCAGCCCAGGACCTGACATCACCCCATCAGCCAGACCATGGCCCTAAGAGCCACAGCCAGGCTGTCCTTCAATGCCTCCAGACACAGATCAGCTTTTATTTCTTACTGCTTTGGGTTGTAGGATAAAATAGAGGAAATGCTTGTCTTTTCTTGTTGATAAAGTTTGATGAAGATAAGATAGTTCTGATAGTGTAGAGGTAAGATGAATTTGATAGTCTGAGCAGCTCTTACGTCTGTGGTTTAATTTCCTAAACATCCATTAGTCCCTTTCATAAAGAATAGAACCAGAAACGTTGAGTAGTCAAGTGATGGAAGAAAACATGCAAACAAACCAATCATCTCTTGATTAAACCTGCTGTGTAGCCTCTGTCTGAGCCTGTCAGTAGTGTTTTTTTGATGGATCTCATTGTGTTGTAGCCTCTATGAAATTCCAACCGTGTCATTATCAAGCTTTGGAGAGGATTTTGGCAAGCTGTTAGATGAAGCAGATGAGATGGACAACATCCACGACGTGACGTTTCAGATTGGCACGGCAATGTACCCTGTGCACAAATACATCTTGGCTGCGCGCTCGGAGTTCTTTGAGAAGCTGTTCATTTCCAGCGACGGCCAGTCAGACACTCCAGACGTCTACCGTAAAGACGAGGATGCTGTGGGTTGTGATCTCTATGTGCTGGAGAAAGTTCCTCCGGATCTGTTTGCGTACCTTCTGCAGTTCATCTACACGGATACTTGTGATCTTTTGACTCATGGTTATAAACCAAAACTCCTCCATAAAGGAAAAGCGGAAGAGTATCAGGACACTTTGATTTCTAACCTGAGCAAAATGAGTTTTGAGGAAAGCGTTAATGCAAAGTCTGCATTTGAGATTTATAGAAACAATCAAGAGCAAGTTATGGATGAAAATCAGAAGAGCAAATCCAAAAAGGACAGAGCTGTTGGTGAAGAAGGCGACAACCTCCTAAAAACGGTGCAGAGTGCTGCAAAGAAGTTTGGACTCAGCAGCTTAAGCGAAAGGTGGGTGAAAGGAAATCAGTTTTCATTCTGACATG
>VZRI01012408.1:21640-36794 GCA_013397515.1 Upupa epops
GCTGTGGAGTCTCCTTCTCTGCAGACGTTCCAGCCCCGCCTGGCTGTGTTCCTGTGCCACTGGGTCTGGGGGATCCTGCTGTGGCAGGGGGATTGGACTGGGTGATCTTTCCAGGTCCCTTCCTATCCCTAAGGATTCTATGCTAAAGGAGAGGACAGGGCTGACAGCCGACCCTCCTTACACTCAGTGGTCCCCTCTCTTGTGTAACCCCCGTTTTTCCCAGGAGGAAAGCCCTCTCTCGATGCCTCCCCTCTCCTCTGGAGTGAAGGGAGGGTTCAGGTTCCCCTCCCCCTCCCTCTCTCCGGTTCTGGAGAGGCTGCCAAGTTTTCCCAGAGCTAAAAGCGACGACTCTGCTCAACGTTACTTCATGCTTCTGGTATTAATCGAACGGGGGGCGGGATGGGGAGGAGGATGGAGCGGCCAGGACAGCTGATTTCCTGCCTGCGGTGGGAAACCCTTAGAAAAGGCTGACCCGACGCTCCTGTCAGCAGCTGGATGCCCCTGCTGCCCTGCTCTCGCCGCTGCAGGGTTCCCGTGTTGCTGATGCTACGGAGAGAGAACAGACGTCGAGCAAGAGGCAGAACTGAGGGGCTCGCAGGCGCAAACACCCCGCTGGAAGCAGCCCATTCCACCACACTCGGATCACAGAATCCTCAGGCATCAGAAGGGACCTGGAAAGATCACCCAGTGCAATCCCCCTGCCACAGCAGGATCCCCCAGACCCAGTGGCACAGGAACACAGCCAGGCGGGGCTGGAACGTCTGCAGAGAAGGAAACTCCACAACTCCCCTGGGCAGCCCAGAACTGGATGATCTTTAAGGTCCCTCCCAACCCTGGCCATCCTAGGATGGGAGGAAGCCTTACAGCAGGGGCACAACAGTGCCCATAGCCTCCTGGTACCACTAGAAATCAGAGTCATCAGGGATCAGAAGGCACCTGGAAAGAGCACCCAGTCCAATCCCCCTGGCACAGCAGGGTCACCCAGACCAAGTCCAGGTGGGGTTCAATCATCTCCAGAGAAGGAGACCCCACAAACCCCCCAGGCAGCCCCCTCCAGTGCCCTGACACCCTCCCTGGGAAGGTTATAGAATCAGTCAGGGTTGGAAGGGACCCCAGGATCATCCAGTTCCAACCCCCCTGCCATGGGCAGGGACCCCCCACCCTAGAGCAGGCTGGCCAGAGCCTCATCCAGCCCGGCCTCAAACCCCTCCAGGGATGGGGCCCCAGGCACCTCCCTGTCTGCTCTAGGTTAAAGCAGTGTGCTCTGTGCCCCTCTGCGGGGATTGGAGCACTGGGCTGGTGGTCAGAGCACCCCGGGGCTCTGCCTGCGTCAGCCTGACTCCTTCATTTCTCTGGAAATAAACACTCTCTTTAAAAACCTCTATTACAGAGCCTTTTTCTTCCCTTCCTCCCCTGCTCTGCTCCCATCAAACGCAACGGAAGAAGCGGCCTTTGTTGGGTTTCCCTAGGCTGGCAGGAAGCCCACAGACCCAGCTGACAGAGCGCTCGAGTCAGCAGACCCTCCGGGAGCAGCGCCCTTCTCGGAGCCCCCCTCTCACCGTCTCCCCATCACCGAGCTTTCGACAGCACCGCTCAGGAGAGCTCGGCAAGGCCCTTCCTCCCGAGGGTGGAGGGTGACCACGGCCTGCTCCTGCAGCTCCGGCTCAGCCAGCCCACCCGCTGCTGCCCAGCCTTCCCACGCTGCGCTCGGGGGAGACCGATGCCACTGCGTCGGTCTAGAACGAAGCTCTCAGCGTTGGGGTCGGGGGGCAATTGCAAGGCTGAGTGCAATTAGCTCCTGCCTCTGCCAGCCACCCCTACGCCTGCACCGTGCACCCCGTGCGCACAGCGGGGCAGCTGGAGGAGGCTGGGTTGGTCCAGACACCGGGGGTGCAGCAAAGGGTCCCTGAATGACTTGTGTGGGTGCTGCTCTCAGTCCCACGGCCCTAGGAAGGCCGGGCTGGATGAGGCTCTGGCCAGCCTGCTCTAGGGTGGGGGGTCCCTGCCCATGGCAGGGGGGTTGGAACTGGATGGTCCTGGGGTCCCTTCCAACCCTGACTGGTTCTGTAACTTCTTCCAGGGAGTGAGCCCACTGGAGGGGGCTGCNTCTCGGAAGCCCCTACCCCATGGGGCAGTTGATTTGTTCCCCACCACCACCCCAAGGAGCTCAGTGCCTCCTAAGGAGACGACGCGCACGGTGACTGCAGGACTCCCCAGGCTGTGCTGCAGCCTGTGCTCCGGCTCAGAGGCACCCAAGCGCTCATCCTGCCCTCGCAGCATCCAAGCAAGCCCTGACTTCTCAGTTTCCTTTGCCCAGGCTTTGCCAAGCTGACACAAGAAGCCACCGCTGTCCTTTCCCTTACCTCCCCTCCCCTCTCCCCGGCAGAGTTCACCTCCCCTCGCGTGGGATTTCCTGCCCGCACCCCAGGGAAAGGCTTTTCCTGGAGCAAACCAGCGTCCCTCTGCTGAGCCCTGCGGCTGCCAGCGGACCCAGCCCAGCCTCCCCGTGAGGCCAAGCTCTGGTCCTCCTGCTGGCACAGCAGGCCTGCCCTCAGCTGGCTTTTCCCCTGACTCCTTTGCTCTGGAACTAGGGATAGAGAGGAGGCTTTCCGGACCCCAGCGCAGCTGCTACTGCCATGGGCTAAGGGACGATGGATCATAGAATCATTAGAATCCTCTTCTCCAGCTCCAGAGCCCCAGCTCCCTCAGCCTCTCCTCATCAGGGAGCTGCTCTCCTTCCTTCATCCTTTTTGCTGCTCTACGCTGGACACCCTCCAGCAGCTCTGTGTCCTTCTGGAGCTGAGGGGCCCTCCTGCATGAAGCGCCTGCTTCCTTCACAGGTTGGAAGGGACCTCAGGGACCATCCAGTCCAACCTCTCAAAGCAGGACCCAGCTGAAATGAGCTGGCCCAGACCCCTATCCAGCTGAGCCTGAGCACTGCCTGCAGCTGAGTGATCCTCCCCTGCCCTTGGAAGACCCTTCCCCTGTCTGACAGCTCTCAGTAGGAACAACTCTCCTCTCCAATCCAGTGGGAATCTCTCCTGGAGCAACTGGTAACCACTGCCCCTTGGCCTTTCTCCAGGACTCCCTGTGCAAAGGGAGTCTCCATCCTGCTGGCAGCCACCCTGGAGGGGCTGGAGCATCGCAGTAGGTACAAGGCTTTTGTGGACCAAGGCCAGGGGTTGAACTCCGGGGTAACGCGCTCAGGGCAGCTCAGAGAGCCAGCCCTCCGAGCTGGGCACTGGCACAGAGCTGGCTGGGGGTCGGCAGGCGGCAGCAGCCCTGCGTGGGGCCTCGCTGCGGCTTCACCTGCAGACCATTTGGATCGAGTCTGCTGCAGCCTGAGAGAAGAGGAGTCCTGATGCACCGAGCGATGGCTCTGGCACTGATCCTGATCGCAGTCAGACCCAGTCGGGCTCTAACAAAAGGCAGGCTGGGCTCTGCAGGAAATTGCGTGGAGCCTGCAGACACTGGAAAAGCAGAGGCCCTGTTTACACAGCCCTTGAACTCTGCCCCCCGCTGCAGCCCAGGCTCAGGACTTACAGTCACCCCATAACCAGGCTGTGCACGTGGGACACAAGGGACAACCTCCCCATCACAGCCAGGCATGGTACTCACAGAGTAGACACAGTCAGAGCAAACCCCCACCCCTCACACCTCCCCAGAGTGAAGCAGCCCCCCGTTTAAATGCAGCATCACCCTTATCCTCCGTACAGGGATGATCTGCTCCATCCTTCCTCCTGCCCTTGAAATCACTCTCCTCTCCCCAGCCTACTTCCAGCTAAACCTGCCAACAGGCTGTTCTCACGGAACAACTGAGGCTGGCAGAGCCTTCTGGGCTCCTCCAGCCCAGCCCAGCCCCTGGCATCACCCCAGCAGCCAGAGCAGGGCACTCAGGGCCACAGCCAGGCCATAGGGGTGGGTGTCAGGAGGATGGAGCCAGGCTCTGCTCAAGAGCATCTGGGAACAGGAGGAGGTTCCCTCTCAATCTCAGCAGGACCTTCCTCCCAGGGAGGGTCCCGGAGCACTGGAAGGGGCTGCCCAGGGGGGCTGTGGAGTCTCCTTCCCTGCAGACGTTCCAGCCCTGCCTGGCTGTGTTCCTGTGCCACTGGGTCTGGGGGATCCTGCAGTGGAAGGGGGACTGGAATGGGTGGTCTCTCCAGGTCCCTTCGATCCCTGAGGATTCCATGACTGCTGCCTCGTGCAGTGTTTGCAAAGCACCGAACGCTGCTCCAAGTGCAGCAGCAGGCTCCTTCTGCCTAGGCAACACAGACCATTAGGGGTTGGAAGGGACCTCCGGGGGTCACCGAGCCCAACCCGCTCTGCTAGCCACGTGCCTCGCAGCGCAGTCGATCTCTCAGCACAGCCCTTTCCTCCTGTAGCCCAGCTTCCGATCGCCAGTGCCCCAGCTGGGCCAGTGCCCAGAGCAGGAACAATCGGTGTTTCCCCAGGACACCAGCCTGCCCTCAAGGAGGGCTGTCCTTTCTCTGACCCCTTCCCACAGGAAATTTATCAGCGTTGGAGCTTCTCCACTGCAAACACCTCTGGCCAAGACCTGCTCCACCGAGCCCACAACAAGCTCAGTGTCCTGCTCCGCAGCCTGGGGACCGTGCCCTGGCAGGATCCTCACCAGGCACCTCTCCTTGCCAGCCTGCAGGTCGTGACCCGGAGGCAGCGCCGCTCAGAAGAGGCAGAAGCTGTCCAGAGGAGCAGCCGAAGCAGCCCGGCGGCAGGGGCAGAGTTGGGGAATCCCGGGCAGCCTGGCCGGGCGAGCGATGAGCAGGTTGCCAGAGCCCTCCAGGACTTCTGGGAAGCACCCGCGCGCCCGTGCCAGGACGTCGCGGCAGCGTTAGGCAGCGCAGTCATGCCTCCTCTTGCTTTTCTGCTCCGTACCTCCATGAGGCTTTCGTTCCTGGCCAGGTCATGACTCCACGTCCATACGTGAGGGGCAGAGCACCCCTGTGCCAGTTACCCGCTGGCTAAGCTGTTTGTCCTGTTCCAGCTGGCACCCGGTGCCCCTTGTCCTGGCACTGGGTGCCCCTGAGCAGAGCCTGGCTCCTTCCTCCTGAACCCCACCCTTTCCATCTTGATCAACAGCCATGGGGTCCCCCCTCAGGCTCCTTTGTTCCCAGCTCCCTCAGCCTCTCCTCAGCAGGGAGATGCTCCCCTCCCTCCATCATCCCTGTGGCTCTGTGCTGGTCTCTCTCCAGCAGCTCTGTCCCCCTCTAGCACTGCAGGGCCCAGAGCTGGACACAGGATTCCAGATGGGGTCCCAACAGGGTGAAGAGAACCTCTCCTGACCTAACACCCCTCCCCTTCTAGCCCACCCCAGGATGCCATTGGCCTTCTTGGCCACCAGGGCCCATTGCTGGCTCCTGGCCACCCTGCTGGCCAGCAGCACCCCCCGGTCCTCCCCACATTTACACCAGCCCAGAGTCACCCCGAGAGCTTTTCCATTAAGTCCCGCAGGGGCTGCCAGGGCAGAGGAGGTAACAAGCCCAGCTGTTCCACCTGGCTGGCTCCCCAGCGCAGCGCCTCGGCACTGAGCTGCGCCCTCTGCAACCCCTCATTAGAGCAGAGAGCCCAGGGCCATCCCCAGCTCCACAGAGTCCCCGGCCAGGAGCGACACCAGCCCACTCACCTGCACGGTGATCGGGTGATGCCGGTGACCGCGTGATGCGCGCTGCAAGCGAGCCCTGTGCCCGAGCCGAGCGCTCTCCTGGTGGCAGGGGGGTCAAGGCACAGGACTTCACAGAGGGAACCCCGGCCAGAGGGCTCCGAGCACAGAGGCCGGAGCTGCAGGAAGGCAGGACACCCCTGCAGACGGAGCCCAGTGGCACCGGTGTGGCGTGGAGTCTGAGTGGAGGCCCGGCCTCGACTCGCGTGCGAACGAAGCGGTAGAGCAGTGCAGGGTGCCAGAGCCAGGCAGAGCCATCTCCCCCCCCGGCAGCTCTGCCGAGCATTCCGTTTGTGAATGAAGAGCCAGGCGTGCAGGAGCCAAGCCGGGCCCGCAGCCCGCGGCCAATTGACTCTACATGGAGAAAACAGCTCCCTGAGCAGTCGTGGGGCAGCCCAGCGCTGGCGTCTGCTCTCAAAGGCTCTGTTCCAGGGAAGAGGCTTGAAAGAGCCTCCTCACTGCAGCAGCGGCCTGGCAGCACTCAGGGAATCACAGAACCATTAGGGATGGGAAGGGACCTGGAAAGGGCATCTAGTCCAGCGCCTCCTCCAGCCCAGGGGAGCGGTGCAGCAGCTCTCCCACTGCGGGCAGCTGGGCACCGAGGGCTTGATCTTCCTGCACGGAAAGGGGAAGGAGCTGGGAGTTCACGGGACAAGGATAGGGAGCTGTGACCATGGAGCTGTGGAGCTTAGACCCAGGCAGAGCAATGAAGATGATGGAGGAAGGAGAGCAGCTCCCTGCTGAGGAAAGGCTGAGGGAGCTGGGGCTCTTGAGCTGGGAGAAGAGGAGGCTGAGGGGGGACCTCATTGCTGTCTCTCAATCTGTGAGGGGTGGGTGTCAGGAGGATGGAGCCAGGCTCTGCTCAAGGGCATCTGGGGACAGGACAAGGGNCTCTTTTCAGGTCCCTTCCCATCCCTAAGGACTCTATGGAATTCTACTTAGGGAACTTGGTGAGGATGAAGAAGAAGGAGAGCAAAGCAGAAGCAAAGACCTCCAGCACTGACTCACAAGAGCAGCGAGAGACTGGGTGTCAGTCTTCATCTGCACAGCCCTGGAGAGCCTTTTAGGGTATTTCAGCGGAGACGGAGGGCGGGCAGGCGGCCCTGAGCCTGGGGAAGAGGCCTCTCCCCGTCGGCAGGGTTTCCTTCTCCTCCTTTAAACATTTCCGATTGCCAAGGGCTCGGCGCACACGAGCAGGCTCAGCACAAAGGCACGCAGATCCCTTCCAACCCTGACTGCTTCACTGACTTCTTCCCAGGGAGGGCGACGGGGCACTGGAGGGGGCTGCCCAGGGGGTTGTGGGGTCTCCTTCTCTGGAGACGGTTGGAACCCACCTGGACCTGGTCTGGGGGATCCTGCTGTGGCAGGGGGGTTGGACTGGATGGTCTCTCCAGGTCCCTTTCCCATCCCTAGTGACTCTGATTTTTCCAAGAGCAGTTTCCCTTCTGCAGCTACACAGGCGACTTCGGGGAGGATCAGATTTCTGGGGGAGGAAGGAAGAGATTCAACACAGGTAAAACAGACGAGGGAAGGCATCAGCGCTGGGCAAGAGGGACCTTAGTGCTCCCAACCCTTCCACCCGGCCTTCGGCACGAGGCCTTGGGGAAAGAAAACTCACAGCAGCCTCCACAGCCCAGCCCTGCTCGACCCTGCACGCAGCGCTGCCTCGACTCCCACTGCGGGCTCCTCGGGAAGCACTGGGGTTGCAAGGGAGCCTTGCAGACCTCAGAGCTGACTGTGCAGCCTTTGCCTGGCTGCTGGATTCCTCCTGCGCTGACTTGCTCCCTCCTTCTAAGCTTTAAGCTCTAGTTCAGTGCTTTCCTGTGATCACCGAATCCTCCTGGCTGGAAAGGAGCTCTCCTCTCACCACGTCCAGCCCTCATCCCAACATCCCCCCAGCCCACGGCCTCGAGTGCTCTCAGAAAGGTTTGAGTTGGAAGGGACCCTAGAGATTGAGTTCCACCCCACTGCGTGGGCACGGAGCCCTCCCAGCAGATCAGGTTGCTGCAGCAGCTGGAATCTGGAGCTGCTCCAAAGCCTAATGCTCTGCAGATGCCCTGCACTCCCTCCACAGCTGGGGTGACGGAGGTGCTGCACTGCTGCCCCTTTCACCCTGCAGGGATCTGAGCGTGTGGGGCCACGGCAGAGCCCACAGGGGCCTCCCTGGGGCAGCAGCCACGGTCCCGTGTGCCGCTCACACCCGAGCAGGCTGTCCCACGGATCACAGAACCATAGGGTCATAACCAACCCCTCTCTCTAGGGCACCAAACAGTCCCAGGAGCTGGATGAGGGGCTGAAACAACCACCTGCACGAGCAACCACTGGAAGCGCGAAGGATCATCAGGAAGATCATCAGGAGGCTGAGAGGGGTCTCTCAGTCTGTGAGGGGTGGGTGTCAGGAGGATGGAGCCAGGCTCTGCTCAAGGGCATCTGGGGACAGGACAAGGGGCACTGGGTGCCAGCTGGAACAGAGGAGGTTCCCTCTCCATCTCAGCAGGACCTTCTTCCCAGGGAGGGTCCCGGAGCACTGGCAGGGGCTGCCCAGGGGGGCTGTGGAGGCTCCTTCTCTGCAGACGTTCCAGCCCCGCCTGGCTGTGTTCCTGTGCCACTGGGTCTGGGTGACCCTGCTGTGGCAGGGGGACTGGACGAGCTTTCCAGGTCCCTTCCCTAATGGTTCTATGAAACAGAGGACATGCCACTCCACGTGGGCGCCCCAAGGCAGAGTCCTGCCCCAGCACAGGGCACATTCGACCACAAATGCTCTGGAAAGCCCTCCCCTTCCTATAACCTTAGTACCTCCTGCCCCAGGCACTCTGCTCTGCCCTGCCCGTGCTGGCACAGTGAAGGGTGCTGTGCCCCTGCCTCCTGGAGAACATCCCACTCGAATTCCAGCAGGGGAGGAGGATTTCCTCCAGGACCCCTCTCTTGTGTCCCCCCCTCAGCAGCGCAGGAGGGGAGCAGGAGGGAACCAGCCTTCCCACGCAGGGACGGTCCCCTAGCAGGGACTCTGCATCTGCTCCAGTTCACGGGTGAACTGGTGCCAGCCGCGCTGAGGCTCCCACATTCCGGCCCCTCCACGGGAACTGGAACGGCAGCATAGTTTGCCGGTCGCCTCGGCTTTCTTGTGGTCACAACACGGGGGCAGCTCCAACCGAAACAGGGAGCTGCTCCCCAGCAGCTCCTTTGCTTTGTAAATCCCTCCCGTGTTGGCGCTTGCAGGCGCTCAGCATCACCTCCCGGGGCAGGAGCCTCTCGTGGTCGTGACCCAGCGCTGGGAAACGACAGCTCCTGCGGAAGGGGAGGCGTTAGCTGCCTCCTCAACTGCCCCGCACAGGTCCTGCTCCGACTGCTGCGCTCGCCTTCGCGCTCTGCCTCTCTCCCCACCTGCAAGCTGCACGAACCCAAGGCTGTGGAGCGAGAACAAGGGCCATCACACAGGGCTGTTGCTCTGTCTGCGTTATCTCAGCCCTGCAGGGTGCTGAGGAGCACAGTCCCTTTGGCTGATCCCTACCAACTGCCCCTAGCAAGAGGGGACCGTGCTGCACAAGCATCCTTACAGAGGAGGCAGCCTTACAGAGGAGGCAGCCTTACAGAGGAGGCAGCCTTACAGAGGAGGCAGCCTTACAGAGGAGGCAGCCTTACAGAGGAGGCAGCCTTACAGAGGAGGCAGCCTTACAGAGGAGGCAGCCTTACAGAGGAGGCAGCCTTACAGAGGCTGAAGCCACTTGTGGCACAGAATCATAGAGTCACTCAGGTTGGAAAAGGCCCCTGGGATCATGGAGCTGAACCACTACCCCTTCTCTACCCAGCTCAGCTCTGAAGCAGACCCCCAACACCCCAGACCCCGGTGAGTTGCCCTGCTGTGGCAGGGGCATTGGACTCGATCTTTCGAGGTCCCTTCCCATCCCTAAGGATTCTAGGATGACCAAACCAAGTAAGAACAGCAAGGAGCCCAACACCATGAAGGAAACTCTGCAGACAGCATCCAACAGTGTCTAATGCCACACACGGCCGAGGGAAATCAGAGTTAACGCAGGGCTATGAACTAGCCCAGCCGGGCCAGCAGCCTCAGCGCTGGACTTTGTGACCACCTCCAGTCAGGACAGGCAGCCACCGTCCGCTCTGGCTGCAGCTGAGGAGAACGAGCTCCAGCACACCCCAGCACCCCAGCAGCCCCCACGTTGCCTCACCAGCGCGCACGCATCCCCGCCTTCCTCCTCCTCGTGTTGCTCCCGACCCCAGCCCTCTCCCCTCGGCAGGGCACTATTAAACCAAGCCCGAGCGAAGGAAGGCACTAATGACCGGTTCTCCACGGGAGCAGTTCCTGCTGCACAGGGGTTTATTATCTCGAGTCAGGCAGGCTGCAGAGGCTGCTGATGAGCAACCACCCCTCCGCTGTTGTGACAGCTGTTAAAGGCAAGCGGTGACGCTCTCACAGCAGCTCGGGGGAGACGAGGGCGCAGCAACGCGTCTTGGGGGGAGCCTGCTGGTGCTACTGCCTGGAGCAGCACCGAGAGAGGAGCAGAGCCTGGCAGGGATGAGAGTAGAGGTGGACCTGGGAGCTGGAACGTGAGTCAGCCGTGACTCATAGCTGGAGCTGCGGCTCTCCCTACCTTGCCTCTTGTGTAACCAGGACTGGAGCTTCTAAACCCTGTGGGGCTGGCTGGCATCCCTGGCCTCGTGGTTACACGCTGGTGGCTTCAGCCCAGGACACCAACTGGCCAACGTGGGCCATGGCCATGGGTTAAGGGCTCTCTCCTCACCCTCCTTATCTGATCACACAGGGACCAGCTGGAGTGGGACCTCAGGAATTCAACAGCACGTGGCTACGGCCTCAGGCAGGATGACAGCCACCAGCTGCCAGCAGCGATTCCCCGAGGGGCACAGCCCAGCGCTGGTACTGCCAGCACAACCGTGATGCCTGGTCCTGGTCGGGCTGCCCTGGAGCAGACAGCTTGGCTTCACAAACAAGGAGCTGGACAAGTTGGATTGGGGGTTCTGGTGGCCAGCAGGGTGACTCTGAGCCAGCAATGGGCTCTGGTGGCCAAGAGGGCCAGCAGCATCCTGGGGGGGATCAGAAGGGGGGTGGTTAGCAGATCGGGAGAGGGTCTGCTCCCCCTCTACTCTGCACTGGTGAGACCCCATCTGGAGTGCTGTGTCCAGGTCTGGGCCCCTCAGTTCCAGAAGGACACAGAGCTCCCTAGGCAGTGCTCCAGGGCCTCAGCACTCGCACAGCCAGGCAGGTCTAATCACAGGATCAGTGCCAGAGAGGGACCCATCGCGCCAGCCCTGCTTGCTAAGCAACAGGCAGTACAGCATCTCACCTCTCAGCCACCGCGGTGAGGAACGCTGGCAGTTCACTCGTGCTGAGCATGGTCCCAGCACTCAGACACCTGCCCTCACCTAAGGGCTACAGGACTTCTCCCCTGGAAGCCCCAGGATGAGACTGTGCAGCCTGAAGCAGCAGCATTTAAGCCGAGTACTGCTGCCACGCTCCTGGCCCAGCACTGAGCTGGCACCACGCAACCTCCCCAGGCTGGCAGGGATTATTTCCTAGAATCCTTAGGGATGGGAAGGGACCTGGAAAGATCACCCAGTCCAGTCCCCCTGCCACAGCAGGATCCCCCAGACCCAGTGGCACAGGAACACAGCCAGGCGGGGCTGGAACGTCTGCAGAGGAGGTGGCTCCACAGAGCGCTGCCCCTCTCCCTGGAAGCGGGCACACGCCACCTCACCACACGCGTGCCAAATGCCCACGGCACGAAGAAAGGAGCCCGGTAATGGCTGGGCAGGTGATCTCCAACCTGAATGATTCTGAGATTAGCTGCTTCAGATCTGCCCCCCGCGAGGAGATGCTGGAGAACCAACAGACCCCTCCACTGCCCCTCTCCTTAGCAGATCCGGGGATCAGCTCCCCCCCAGAGACCACAAACCCAACACAACTGATGTCTGTGAAGCACAACCCTGTGCAACACTGAGGGAGCTGGGGGGGTTCAGCCTGGAGAGGCGGGG
Organism: Upupa epops; assembly: GCA_013397515.1. NCBI lineage: Eukaryota > Metazoa > Chordata > Aves > Bucerotiformes > Upupidae > Upupa > Upupa epops. Next base: position 33,330 of record VZRI01012408.1, read on the forward strand.
ACTCAGGGGGGTCCTTCTCCCTCTCTCCAGCTCCCTGAAGGGAGGGTGCACTGACAGCAGAATGGGCATGTGAGTGCTGCTCGGGATCGGCTGCAGGAGGCTGCTGCCAGCTCGGAGTATTTATGGAAAACAACAACAGAGAGGAGGAAACAGCTCTGAAACCCACAGGAGAACATGCCCTTTCCCAGGCCCTCAGCCCCACTGCCGTGGAAGGGACCCTCCAGTGACCCCTCCTCAGGCAGTGCCGCTCAGGGATCTCTCATGCCCAGCCCTGCGCTGGCTCTCACTCTCCATTTCTCCAGCAAAACCATCGCTGGCACCTTCTCATCTCATCTCATCGCCTCCCAACCCTCGTGTTGCGCAGCACAGCCGAGCAGCAGTGCCCTCCCTCCCTGGTGTTTTATCCGCTGGGCCTGCAGACAGAGTCCTCACGGGTGCTAAGGCTGCACTACATCCCGCTCCCCGTTAAGGAGAAGCCTAGTCCCAGGCCTCCCTCTTCCCCAGCAGCACCTCCAGCAGATGTTGGCACTGCTCCCCCTGAGCTTCAGCTCTGGAGAAGGCTCCGCTCTCCCCCAGCTTTCAGCAGCAAGAGGTGCAGGACGCCCCAAAGCCGGCTGTGCCCTGCACCGTGAGGCATCCGCATGGGTACCCTGCAACCACCATCCTGGGGCTACGAGCCCGTTCCAGGGTCATCTGGCACAGCTGAGGGGCAGACCTGCCCCAAAACGACTGGTGATAGAGCCTGCAGCTCCAACAGCACCTGCGGGTATTCAGACACAGCCACATGAAGCCAACTAAGTGCCTCAACCATCGGGGATGGGAAGGGACCTGCTGGCTTGAACCTGCTCCCCTGCACAGCACCAGCAAGCGAGAGGCAGTGCCTGGGCACAGGTCGGATGCTGCCTCGCAGGTCCACTCCATCACAGAAGCATCTGAGCCACCAGCAATTACCTTATCGGGGGCCAGAAGGGCCCTCCGTCTGCCAGTGCCTCCTCCAAGCAGACAGGCAGCGGCAGTGGGTTTGCTGGAATGCACCAGGCATTCCAGGCACGAGTCCCAGCCTTGTCCCCGCGTCCCTCCACACGTGGGCACAGGCAGAGAGGGCCTCGCCAACCACCTCCACGCTCGGGGAACGTGGGTGGTGCTCAGAGGCAAAACAGAGGCGATGCAAACAGAGATAAGGGCAGGAGTGCAGAGATCTGAGCAGCCCCTGCGGAACCCGAACAGCATGGCCCGAGAACCAGGGGGTACCCACGGGACCACAGGGGCTGCAGGAACAGTTCCCTCTGCAGCAGGCTTGGTCCGAGAGAGGGGGGGACAGGTCGGCTCCTCAGGTATCTCCCCTGGGAACAGCCCCAAGCCCGCTGCATCCCTACCTTTGCACACAGTGGGCAGTGTGAGCGCATGAGGAGGTGCCAGCTGAACTCCTCCTCTCATCTTTAGACAGAGTGCACAAGAACTAGCGGAGTCACTGACCTGGGGTTCCTGGGACAGTGAGGGAAAACGGTTTTAGAAGAATCACAGGGTGTCAGAGACTGGAGGGGAGCTTGAAAGATCATCCAGTCCAGGCCCCCTGCCACAGCAGGATCCCCCAGACCCAGTGGCACAGGAACACAGCCAGGCGGGGCTGGAACGTCTGCAGAGAAGGAGCCTCCACAGCCCCCCTGGGCAGCCCCTGCCAGGGCTCTGGCACCCTCACTGGGAAGAAGCTGCTTCTCCTCTGGATGTGGAACCTCCTCTGTTCCAGCTGACACCCGGTGCCCCTTGTCCTGGCATTGGGTGCCCCTGAGCAGAGCCTGGCTCCTTCCTCCTGATCCCCACCCTTTCCAGTGTGACCAACAGTCAGGGTACAGATGAAGTTAGGCACAAGGAGCCAGAATGGTATCACTGCAGCCCAGCAGGCTGTGCAGCTGCAAAGGACCTTCTTCCCAGGGAGGGTCCCAGAGCACTGGAAGGGGCTGCCCAGGGGGGCTGTGGAGTCTCCTTCTCTGCAGACGTTCCAGCCCCGCCTGGCTGTGTTCCTGTGCCACTGGGTCTGGGGGATCCTGCTGTGGCAGGGGGACTGGACTGGATGCTCTTTCCAGGTCCCTTCCCCCCCTAAGGACCCTGTGATTCTCCCTGTTACTTTCCCCCAGCAGTCTATTCCGGTCACCTGAGCTCTCTTCCTCTCCAAGTCCCCTATTAAAGGAGTCTGTCCTGGGGTGGGGGGGTTCTGCCTTTGGCCCCAGAACCAGGCCCCTGCCCTCCAAACCAGCTTCGTCACTGCCAGCGCCGCCACGTGCCTCTGCCAGCCCCGGCCTTGCAGCAGCGGGCACTGCCCCGCGTCAGAGAGCTCCTCGCTGCGGGGCTGCCACCCGTCTGCTCCGCTCGAGGTCTCCGTCGGAGAGCTGTCACCCTGCCAGAGAGCAGGCTCCTTGGCTGCAGCACAGCCCATATTTAGCCAGGCGCCTCCGAGCGCCTTCGTCTTCGCAGAGCCCCGGCTCCTGCCAGCTGGCTGCGCGGGGACTGCTGGATCCCATCTGCGGGGCCAAAGAAGGGAGGGCAAGAGTGTGAGAAGCACAGACCTGGCCCCAGATCACCCGCTGCACAGGGGCCTCTGCAGGACCTGGTGCTGAACACTTGACATCCACCCAACGACCCTGGAGCAGGAGAGAGCTCTGAGGAGACTGAGGGGAGGGAGAGCAGCACCGGGAAGAGAGACTGAGGAAGGTGATGTTAGGGCTCCGCTCCAAGCAGAGGGGTTGTCATTTGCTCACCAGAGGATGACACGTCTGTCGGGAAGGCAGGCACTCTTCTCAAACACACACGAGGAATGCAGGGGGCAAAGGAAAGCACCTCCCTGAGGAGGTGCATCCCTGCCTCCTTCCATAAGGACTAGCCCGGGAGAGCTCTCTAACGGGACAAACGGCCACGCACTTAGAGAGAGGATCCAGCTCGTGGCCTGTGACTGCGTTCTGTTTACTCTCTGGAGCCCTTTCCTAAGGAGCAGCTCTGACTCGGTCACCCACATCCGCACCTCTCCAAGCCTGGACGCATTCTCTCCTGTCCTGCAGCAGTCTGTGGCACCCGAGAGCACAGAGCTCTTCCACAGGAACCCACACTCAAGATACCCACGATGAAGGAACTCTGACTATAGTCATAGAATCCTAAGGGATGGGAAGAGACCTGGAAAGATCATCCAGTCCAGTCCCCCTGCCCCAGCAGGATCCCCCAGACCCAGTGGCACAGGAACACAGCCAGGCGGGGCTGGAACGTCTGCAGAGAAGGAGACTCCACAGCCCCCCTGGGCAGCCCCTTCCAGGGCTCCGGGACCCTCCCTGGGAAGAAGGTCCTGCTGAGATGGAGAGGAAACCTCCTCTGCTCCAGCTGGCACCCAGTGCCCCTTGTCCTGTCACCAGATGCCCTTGAGCAGAGCCTGGCTCCATCCTCCTGACACCCACCCCTCACAAACTTAGAGACAGGAAT
>VZRI01012408.1:39835-57963 GCA_013397515.1 Upupa epops
GTTTTCTCACTGGAGAGCGTTTCTTGGCCTTTGGGCAGCAAGACCTCCTCCTGCTCTCTGCTGAGCTGGAGGAGAGCAGGTGGAGGCTGCAGATGACATCCCCTCACACAACCTTTCCCCCCTTGGCCTCAGTGGCCACCAGGAGTGCCTTCCAGCGAGACACTCACCCCGTGCTGCTGGGGAATTAAACATTGACCTGAGCGAGCGCGCTGCACAGGCCACTGAGCTCCAAGAATGCTCGGTGAGCCGGGCAGCTTCAGCTGGACTAATCGCCTCTGTGACCTCTGCTTGGGGCAAAGGCAGCACAGGCTCCATCTCTGAACCTCCCCTGCTCCCTCTGTTCCCCACGTACTCAGAGCATCCGCAGCAGGTAGCTGCTGACCGTGTGGAGGGCAGAGCTCCGCACCTCACGCCATTCCCAGTTCTCTCCAGCCCAGTCCAGCACTGGGCACAGCACTCGTGCTGCCCCTGCCAGAGCAGCGAGCTGAAGCGCTGTGCCCCACTCACAAGGCAGCTCATTTCCCCCCCTCAGCACGCCCGCGATGCTGAGCAGAGCTCCAGAGCTCCGGGCAGCCCAGGACCTACTGAGGCAGCAGCGAACAGGCAGAGGGAGTTGAACACACACCAGTAAACCCAGGCATGCAGCAGGGGAACAGGCGTCCAGAACAGCCCTGAGAGGAGGGCTCAGGCCCTTGGGAGGGCTCCTCTCAAGTCCTGGGGTCAGGTCTGAGCTAGGAAAGACGGGGAGATGCTGGAATGGGTCCAGAGCAGAGCTACCCAGCTCAAGAGGGGCTGAGAGAACCAGTTGTGTGAGGAGAGGCTGAGGGAGCTGGGCAGGGTGAGTTTGGAGAAGAGGAGGCTGAGGGGGGACCTCCCCAGGCATCATCCAAACCTCAGTGGGATGTGTCACAGCCACTGCTCTCTGAAGGCAGCCTGGAAAGCCTGCTCAGGCACTGCCCCTCTCACTCTCAGGTGTTTGAGAACCAGGAGGAAGACTAAAGTGACCCAAGGATTCCCTGCACCGCGTGAGCTCCGCTGCCTTCACTCAGCACCGCGCACAGCAAGCAAGGACTCTGCTCCCTCAGACTCAACCCAGCAGGTGAGCAGAGAAGACCGGGCTGAGTGTCCTCTGGGGCTGCTATCCAAGAGCAAAGTGTATGAGAACAGCTCTACCTCCTCTCTGGAGCTGGACCCTGTCCTGGCATCAGCAAGGTGCTGTAGGACAATCATCTAGGAGGATTACTGGCTGCTGCTGGAATGAAGAGGCAGCTTGCACCACTCGTCCTAGCCCAACGCCCTCTGGAAAAGCCGAGCCAGTCTGAACGCTGCCTCAGCCCGGAGCCAAAGCCACATTCCACCCGTGCTCTCGGGGCACACAGGTACTCGCACCAGCTACCCCCGCGTCAGGGACCCAAACAGCACGACAAGAAGACTCCCTGGGCAGAGGTGATGTCTGCTGGCCAACAGGAATCCCGACAGACGAGACACAGAGCACAGCCCTGCCTCGAGAATAACACGAGGAGCTGCCAACTGGCCTCGCTTCTCCCATCCTCCCGTGAGGAGAGCAAGGTGTGGTGCCCTGGATGTTTGAGGCGGTAACTCAGAGTCTATGTTTGAGCCTCATTTGACCTGGGGGTCCCCATTCCCCGCGGAGCTACGTCACGAGCCAGGCGGGACACGCACCCCTGCACTGTGCAGAGGGTACCCGTGGTTTGCTCTGAACAGAACAGCCCGGGTTATCTCAGTCACTCGGGGTCTCGGCTGCACCTCAGCCAGGGCTGGGACCCCCAGAGGAAACCCGAGCTGGCCATTCCCCAGGAGCAAGGGTGCGCAGAGACCCTACAGACACAAGCAAAGCAAGACCCTGGCAACAGGATGGGGCAACCAGACCTCACAACAATGAGACTGCAGGCACTAGAGACCTGGGACACCCCACTAGTGACCCTGGGGACCCACTGAGCAGCATCCCCTGGGAGGCAGTGGGGACAGACAGCACTCCCCGTCTATTCACCGTGACACTTCAGTGAGGGTCAGTGCAGCGAGAACAGTCTTCCTCTCTTCTGAAGCACCCTAACCCATCACCCACAGCCAGCAGGGCAGGACAAGGATCCCAAGGGGCTTCCACACTCAGTGGAAGCTTCAACATCCTCCAGCGGCCTGATTTCTGGCTCCTTCCCTGCTGAAACCATCACCCCAGCAGCACCCACGGCCTCTTGCGCTGCCACAGCTGCCGTGCAGCAACAGAGCAGAAAACGAGCTCACTGGTGTCCCATCGCCGAGTAAACAGTGATCTGCTGGGAAAGGCTGAGGGACTGGGGGTGTTCAGCCCAGAGGAGACTCAGGGGGGGACCTGCTCCCTCTCTCCAGCTCCCTGAAGGGAGGGTGCAGTCAGCTGGGGGGCAGGCTCTTCTCCCAGGCACCCAGTGCCAGGATGAGAGGGCAGGGCCTGAAGCTGCCAGGGGAGGGGGAGGTTGGCTGTCAGGAAGCCCTTCCTCAGGGAAAGGGTGCTCAGAGCCTGGACTGGACTGCCCAGGGCAGTGGGGGAGTCCCTGTGTCTGGAGGTGTTGAAGGACAGCCTGGCTGTGGCCCTGAGTGCCCTGGGTGATGCCAGGTGCTGGGCTGCCCGAGCTCAGAGGGCTGTGCCAGCCTCCATAGCTCCATGATTGTCATCTTCCTAACTGCATGTGAGTAGTTGCTAGTGCCAGCTGTCCTTGGCGCAGCCTGTCCCTCATGGACGAGTCACCTCAGCAAACCCACGCTGAGCTTAGGGTTCATTTTGAGCTTGAAATCAGACCAACCTGTACAGGCTCCCCGTGCTGTTGCCCACAGCCTGCACAGTGAACAGAACCAGCGTGGCAGGGGGATGGGAGACAGAATCAGGCTCGAGCAGCACCCGCTCACCACTCCATGCACAGAGTCACCAGTGTGGTGACACAGCTTGGCATCACTCATCCTCAGACGGGGCTGTCACCAGGGGTCCTTTTCAAGAGAGGTATGGAGAAGCAGAAGGGGCTCCCTTGGCCACGGGCACTTGGTTTGAAGGGGCTCCCTTGGCCACGGGCACTTGGTTTGAAGGGGCTCCCTTGGCCACGGGCACTTGGTTTGAAGGGGCTCCCTTGGCCACGGGCACTTGGTTTGAAGGGGCTCCCTTGGCCACGGGCACTTGGTTTGAAGGGGCTCCCTTGGCCACGGGCACTTGGTTTGAAGGGGCTCCCTTGGCCACGGGCACTTGGTTTGAAGGGGCTCCCTTGGCCACGGGCACTTGGTTTGGGCAAGAAGCAAGCAGGCTCTCAGCACCAGCCAGCACAACACAGGAACAGCCAAGTCATCCTAGCGATTCAGAGCTCACATCATGATTCCTCCAGCAGGCACAAAACCTGTTGGCATCCGAGAGGGGTGACTTACTCCTCTGAGAAGAACTGCCTGACAGGATCAAATCTTGTGCCGATCGAGCACAGCTGAGCACTTCTGCCCCCGTGGAAGAGCATCTGGCATCGCGGCTGAACTCTGCCCTGGACGGGATTCCAAGAGTAAACTCTGTGTAATCATTTGCCCTCTCTCCAAAAAGCCCCGAACCAGGAAAGCTGCTGTTCCATTCCAAAGGGCAAGTCACGGCACCCTCTCCAGCGCATACCTCCCCTCCTCCCTTTCCCCTGCTCAGCCTCTCCCGTGAGGATGCTTTTTGCTTCTCTCACGCTGCTGACCGCAGGGTTTGCCATTTCAAGCTGAAAGAGCAGCGAAAGACAAGCCCTTCTGTGTTGACTGAGGTGAACACCTCAGAGCAGAGGGCTCCACACGAATCTGGTTACCACCTTCAACTCTCATTAACACAGAGTTCACCCCAGTGAAGCCTGCCAGATGACTTGGTTTCGGGGAGCAGTACCCCCTCAGGCAGCCTCTTGCTTTGTTTTTCGTAGAGCATATTTGCAAGAAGCAACACGATAGAGAACACAGTTCTGCCTCTCCTCTACTCTCTACTCCCAGCCTTGCAACCTGTGAGTACCTGAAATGCCAAGAGGCTGCATCTCTGGGGGAGACAGAGCTGGGCTTGCTCTCCATCTACCCCTCTGCCGAGCACCTCGAGCAGTACCTACCACCAGCAGCATCAGGACTGCCTCACCACAACAACAGTGAGGCTCCAAAAGCACCTGCAGCTCTGACCCACCACAACAACTGCCGTTTCAGAGCCGAGCATGGGACACCGTCCGGGCTCCGCATGCACCAGTAAGGCTTCCAGGCTGTTCCCGGGTTCAAGTCTCCATGCAAAGAGGAACTTACCTGTTGTTCAGCATCTCCTGAGTCACCACAGCTCTTCCAGGCATTCATCCAACAGCTAAGGTGTCTTGCTTGACTCTGAAGGTACAGTCTGCACCGCCACAGTGCCCTACTGCAGGCGGCTACCTTGACGCACCAGTGCCTCAGGTACTGCTGGCCACCTCCTCTCTTCCACCAGGACACGGCTCACTACAGGTTCCAGGGCACAGAATCGTCCCGGTGCCAACTCTGCTGCTCAGTCAGAAGCCACCGCGCTAGCGATGGCACCTTGGGACCGGCAAGGTCGTTTGAACGGCTGCAAACAAGCAAGCTAGCCCGGGCTGAGAGCCAGCAGCAGCTGCGCAGCACTACCCGGTGCCCAGCCTGGCACAGTTTCAGCCCACAGTCTGAAACCTGCCCAGTGCAGCCCCGGCTGCGTCCCGCGCCAGGCACACGCTTGCAGGTTGCTCAGAGTAAGGGGACCCTCTCCAAGAGGCCACAGCCCAGCGTGCAGAGATAGCACAGAGCAGTGGGGGTCTGACACCAGCTCCTCCCTCCAACAGACCCCCCCCAAGGGAGGGCTTCTTCTACTGCAAATGACAGACAAGAGGGCACAGGAGGAGCTGCCCTCTGCCCTAAGCAACCGTCTCTTGTCGTTTCAAGCCAACCCCTAAGTGGAGAGAACACTGCTAGCAAGCACAGGTACCCCAGCAGCTTGTCCACACAAGTTACCTGATGGCGATGCTGGTCACTCTGTCTCCTCCAGAGCATTCTGCTGTGTCCCAGTGTGGGGCGATGACACTATCGGGGAGGCAGAGGAGAAGCAAACTCGGAGCTTGGCAGCTGGCAGCTCCCCAAGAGCAGCAGCTGGACTTATTAACCAGCTCAAACCCACTCGGTTTGACCTTCCTACCGAAGGACTCCACAGACTGACCCTGCTTACTGTGTTTTAGTTAGAGAGAGGGTTTGGGGCCAAACACCGAGTCTAACACAAACAACTGGATCACAGAATCCTTAGGGATGGGAAGGGACCTGGAAAGAGCATCCAGTGCAGTCCCCCTGCCACAGCAGGATCCCCCAGACCCAGTGGCACAGGAACACAGCCAGGCGGGGCTGGAACGTCTGCAGAGAAGGAGACTCCACAGCCCCCCTGGGCAGCCCCTTCCAGTGCTCCAGGACCCTCCCTGGGAAGAGGTTCATCACCTGGCTGATCAGGAGAATCGGTGACACTGCTGTTACACAGCTCCAGAGCCTGGCAGCTCCTAGCTACACGCAGAGCCAGGTACTCGGCAGCACACACCAGGTTTCCAGGTAGCTTTCTTCAGACAGCATCCTCCACATCTCAAACTCAGAGGCAGGTCCAGAACTCTCTCTCAGGAGGCAAATGCTAATGCAGGAACGATTCTGTTTGAACAGCTAATCACAGGTCTGTGGCAACGGGAAAACTGGGTATAAAGGGCACGCGGAGCCCTGCACGCAGCGCTCGTCTAGGCTCTGCGGGCTCACCAAGCACCTCATAAAAGCTCTGTTTTGGGCACGTATGTGGCACACGTGCACACGTGTACTTGGCACAGGGCATGCTGAAAGCTCTCTGTTCCCCCCAGGGAAACAAGAGGGGGCAAAGGTGCTCGTGCCTGCCCTACGTACTCGAAGTCACCCACGGTTGGCCTGTGGAGCACAGGATCCGCACGGGGAACAGATCAACCCGGCGACTGCAGACTCCTGAGCCAGTTTCACACACTGGCACCTTGTGTTACTCACATCAATCCTACACCGAGTACCCTGCACAACCCTGCAGGCTTCAGGCAGCTGACTGCAACCACTGGCTAGTGACATAAGCGAGTCACTGGTCAGCGAGTCTGGCCTGTAGACACCTCCACATCCGAGACAACAGATGACGGAGGTAACCAGCTTCTCAGCTCTACCTCCAGGATTCAAAACCCGAAGCAACACCCTCAGACACAGCAGCACCCCCAGTTACCAGTGCCCGGAAGGACGGGGCGGGGTAGGAATCCTCTGTTCTCCCCCTTTCCCTGCTCCTGCTTCCCCAGGACAAGCAAGCTGAGAGTAACCCACGGGCTCGCTGGGTCACCAGTGCCCAACAAACCCGGCTCTGGCTGTTGTTACTGACTGTGGCGATGGGGCTTCACCCCCTCGATCACAGCGGCAGGGGCTGCACGCAAGTCACACTCACCTTTCACAACACAGCAGGGTCCACAGGGCAGCAAGCGTTCATCCCAGGGTGGTCAGGCAGGGACGCAGCAATGAGTGCACACGGGTAACACCGCACACTCCGCTCCTCACTTAGTCCTGCTACCTCCAGAGAGACCTCAGCACACCCCAAAGGCAAGCGTGTCGTCCAGGTCTGCCTGGAAGGGGACACCAGCGCAGCCAGATGCGGCAGCTCAAAAAACCCCTTCAGGAGCAGTGTTCTGCACCAGGAGAGTAACGGAGCCCAACCGACGTTGGCTCAGCACGCCACCGCGTATCAGAGCCATCAGCAGCACAGAACACGCAGCAAGAGATGATTGACTCCATTTGCACTTTTATTTTCAGGATGAAAACCCCAGCAGCATGGATGCAGAGGAAAACAGAAACAGAAGTCAGCCCTACGCTGATCTGCAGCTCGGATGAGGCATCCTGGTTCCACAAAACCGAGCCGGGTAGAGACGCGGGATGACACACAGATAGGGAGCAGGGAACTCCCTCACCCAGCCCCTCTGCCCTTCCTCAGTACCAACACAAATGAGAGCCAACACGCTGGACACGGGACAAAATCAAGGAGCCATCAGAATTACTGCTACACGGGACGGGCTGATCAACGCCTCTTCGGGACTACTACACTCCACGCCAGCAGGGACGAGCCCCCACGGGTCTAGCGCAGGCTAAGAAGTACTGCTGCAGTGACCACCACACCACAAACGGCCAGGACTAAAAAACACAGCAGGTTTCAGGCTGTTCTCAAGCTGCCACTCCTATGTCAGGCCTGGCAGTGAGAGGTTAAAGCTGCTTCAGCTGGCAGGACCGTAGGAAAACAGGCTTACAGGAGGGGACACACCGCTTCACCACCACACAGTACTCCATCAGGGGCTGGTTCTCTTACCCACAACTGATTTAACAAGGGTTAAAGACCAAGAGTGCCTCGGGAAATCCCTGTACTCAGCCAGGCTACCCACCATACCCATCCTTGGCGTGAAGCCTGTGCACTTTAACACGCGCTCTGGCTCTCCACTCACCCGATGAGTCAAACCAAAGCTGGAGTGAGTCTGTCAGACAGAAAAACACATGCCCTGCTTCAAGGACTGCATCTTGACTGGGTTCAGCTCGAGTGGACTCGTGGTTCAGCGCTGTTACCTGCATTAGATTTGTCTGAGCTCAAACCACTGCGGCCAGCCCTCCCTGGGTTTGTCCCTCACTGTGGTTCTCTGACCAGAGAACCCGCTCCCTGGGGACAGGCAGCAGCACGCTCGAGTCCAGATGACAGCCCTACTAAACCTGCACGTGGACTCTGTTAACACCGAGTACTCCAGCCACAAGTGATCTGCCAGACTCCAACCAATAGCCCAACTGGAGGTCAAATCAGCCTGTCTGCTCGCCACAGAGCCCAGCCCTAAAGCCTGGTGTGCTAGAGACATGCAGCGCTGAGACAGGTATGCAAAGGCAGCGCTTCAAGGGCTTAGCCCGATGAGAACAGATAAGCATCTTGGCAGATGCACTGCTGCTGTTTAAGCCAAAATCCCTGCTCCAGTGTGCTTCAGCTTCACAGCAGAGATGCTCTCTAGAATCCAACCTATTAACCCAGTACCAACCAGCACAGCACAAACCAGCGAGTGCCAGGAGCCACTGCCACTCCTTCCTTCTCCCAGGAGTTTGTCTGGCAGAACAGGGGCTGTTTTGCAGACAGCACCTGTGCTCTGAAGAAGTCCCTGTCTGAAATCTCTTCCTGACCCTTGACCTCTTCCCAGAGCTTCTCCAGCAACACCCTCTCCATTAGAGAGGAAGCACAGGCAGGCTGGTACCCCCCCAGCTCCTGGGATAACACTGTGCTAGCAGGAATGTCTTTCATTTAACAAGTAATAACTGTGGAGCTGGGAGCTGTAATGAACAGATCAGGGAGAGCAGCTCCTAGAGAAGGAGCTGAGATTGTCAGTCTGCACTATCTAGTCACTGCTGGGCTTGCCCACAAGCACACAGCAAGATCCTAAACAACCACGTGTAAAACCCTTCAGGGACACACGGAGAGGGCTCCTGTGCCTCAGGTATGCCCTGAGCTGCGGGCAGCAGCTACCTGTGCCAGGAGAACAGGCACGTCCCCAGCATCCCAGCACCCCCCGATTGCACAGTAGGAAGGGACAGTCACTAAACAACTCCTTTGTGACCTGACCCTCTAACAGCAGGCCACACAAGTCATCAAGAACACAGTTTAGGGACCTTGCTTCAAGCAGTTACTAGCTGCTTTTTCCTCTCCCAGCTCCTACAGCACTGCCAGGTCCTCAGAACGCTCCCCGGGGAGCTCCCCATCAAAACTCTATCAAGGTGAGTGCTGCTGCTGGAGGAAACACAGGCCAGACAACCACCGCGTTCAGCAGACCTTGGTCTGCTTCCACAGCAGGGAGTCCACAGCCTTCTCCTGCATGCATGCTCATCTCTGGTTTCCTTGAGCTCACACACACGTACGTGACCCAGGGACCGTTAGATGCTTCGTGCTCCATCCAGCCACTGCCCACTCTGCAGATCCCAGCCAGGTTTCTCAGTGGCTCCTGTCGCCCACCTGCCAGACCAGTTCCACTCCGCTACCTCAAAGCTGGCTGAACACTCACACCCTCGGGGTGGGCACCAGATGCCAGCTACTACCCTGCCTTCCCTGGTTTTCCCTTCCTGCTCAGCTCACCTCTTTAACTCCTGTAAGGATCTGAACACAGAACCCACAGCCCCAAGGCCACGTCCAGCTAAGCTCTGTCCTGCAGAGCACGAGGATGCTGTGCCAGGAAGACAAGCCTGTGTTATAGCAAGACGCACAAGCCCTGACGTGTAGCAGAGGACAGGTAGCTCACGTTGTTCAGGATGGTAGCCACTACCCTAACACCATTTCTACAGCAAAACAGGCATTGCCTGGAGTCCAGGCAGGACCCATCTTGTCACAGGTAACCGTACCTGCCCCACGCACTGCTCACGCTGTCCGGCTCCTCACCTAACACCAAGCACCGCCCTGGAGGGACACAGTCTCTCCCAACAGGCCAGGCTTGCACAGCTGAGCTCTCCCCGCTATGCTCCATTAATTCTCAAGCTATTTCCCATCTCTTCTCCCTCTTCACACCTACGATGACTTCACCCTATTTTGAGAGGCACAGGCTAACAGCAAATACATTACGAGAAGCTCTCGAGCTTGATTAGCTATTTTTAAGTCCCAAGCCCTGAGCTGCAACCCTCACATCTCTCCACATCAATACCCAGCAGAATCAACCCCAGTCCTTACTCTACAAGTACTTACGCGAACGCATCTCCTCTGAGGTAGACATACACAGTAGGGAACACAGTGGGGGTCAAGTGCTAATGCCCTACTCACTGCACCTCCTGCCTTCACTCCAGCGGTGCAGGAATCCTTGAGAACAGGCGTTCTGCCTCATCAGCATTCAGGTCAAGGGTTTCTCCTGAGTTGTAAGACAACTCGCAGCTAAAAGGCTTCTGAATCCTACCACGCACAGCTAGTAACAGCGAGGAGTTTCGGTCTGGGGCCACGAGAAGTAGGTTAACACAGAGTTCAGCTGGGGAAAAGGCAGGGATTTGAAATAACTGAGCAAAAACACTGCTGTTCCAGGTCCCTCCCAACGGTCACGCTGACAAAACAGCCCCAGAACACTTGTGCTGGGGCTTTGAAATCCAGTTTGGAACTAGAGACTGGAACTTTAGTCCCCAAAAAATACTTTACTGGCCTACCCTCGCCTCCGAGAGACGAGAGCACAGGAGAAACCTTGAGAAACAGACACCCCACCCCCTTGAAAAAGCCTTCGGTTGAAAAAATGCAAGGAACTCTAATGAAAACCATGCAAACAGATCAGCCAGATTACAGGCTGCTCAGAACTTGGCCAGGGTTCACAGGGGAGGCCTGCAGCTTGGAGAGATAACCTTCTCCTGAGTACAAAGCTTGTGAGGAGCTAGAGGCTTGGGATTTTTCTCAGCTGCCGGGCTCTGACAGCAGACCCTGAATTCAGCAGAAGGCCAACACTAGGTCTGTCGATGAAGCTGGCTTTTGAACCAAGTACCCGCTCCATTACCAACACCCCAACCCCAAAGCTTAGAGCTGTTGCAGTCACTGAGTAATCCACATCCCCACAGCTGCTCTGGGAAGATGGAGCACAGCAGTACCTGCTCATCAGGAGCCTGTGGGGTTTCTCTGGTCGAGGCAAAGCTGAACCAGACTGTGTGCCTGCACCCAGCTAGGTGCTGATCAACACCAGCACTGACTACCCTGGCTCGAGCACTCACATCTTGCTGTGAATCAACGCAAAAATGAGGGACTACAGAAAGCAGCCCCGATGCCCTGCCTGTGCAGCCGCTGCTTGTTCCATCCCGAGCAGGCACAGGCCGGGCAGGTTTCACCCCAACAGCTGCAGCTGCCTGACAGGCACCAGCTTCGGGGTTGGTTTTCTGGTTTCACCCTCGCTCTGTAAATCACAGGTACTCACTACTCCAGCTCACAGAAGCACTAGCTGCAGGTTTTTGGAGAGGAAAGCTCCCACTTAGCCCACCTCCTTCCAGAGAAGGACCAGCTGGGTGAGAGACTTTCCCCCAGAGAAAAGCCTGGGGAAACAGTGCCCAGCGAGCGGCAGAAAAGCCTTGCACTGTGGTTTCTCAAGCATCTCACAACAGGAATTCAGACTCCTGAGTAATGGTTCTCACAGTTCCAAGCCTGAAATATTCTCCAAGCTGATGCCAAAAGAAACCCCACACTTGGACATGGGTGCAGTGCACGTATTCAAGTAAGAGACAAGAGGTCCAGGAGAAGAGTTTGGAGCCCGAGGGGGCAGCGGGTGCCAAAGGACAGCTCAGATACTCAGCAGTGTTCACAGCTGCCCCCAAACACTGACCTTGTTTCTTCAAGTCAGTCAGAGGTAGTGCCTAGAACAGTGCAACAACAAGAGCAGCAGCCTCCAGCTGAGCCCAGCCATGCCTGAGGTGGCTCGAGAACAATACCCTCCCAGCCGGCCCAGTCACGCTGCTGCTAGGGGATCAGCAGTGATCCTTGGTTTGAGCCCTGCACTGGGAAACGAGCAGGAGACGTACACGCACACAGGGGAGGGGGACACGGCGAGCCCAGTCACCAGGGAAACACGCCCCGTAACGGGGCTCATCTGCTCTGGAGGCCAGCCTCTCCCTGGCAGAGAGACACCGCGCTGGACGGCAGCAGATGTGTGCAGAGCTTAGCCAAACACGCAGCAGCACTCTGTTCTGCTCAGCTCCACACGCGGCCAGGAGAAGGGATCCACCTGTACGTGGCGATCAGAGACACTTCCTCTAGAAAGCTTTCATCCATCAACAGATGACAACAGGTTTCACTTAATAAATAAAACATCCTGCACAGTTCCATGACGCCCGCTGAGGAGCACAGGAGCGATGCAGAATTCAGGATGTAGTGGTAGAGTCATCGTCTTCTAAAAGGAGGTCATTCAAAGCAATAACCGTAGCAGCAAAGTCAACCAGCTCCACAAAGTCCGACGTAATGATGTTCACGCCCATAACACCCGGCTTCTGAGCCTTCACCCAGTTCAAAATCATGGGAAGGTTCCTAAAGGGAGTGAGAGAGAGAGATAAACAAGTTAAACAAGACTTCCCTATGCACTCTCTGCTCACCTGGAAGTCAATATCCTCTTGGCTCATGTTCTCATCCCACATTTGCGATCAGGTCCTGACTGCAGCCAGCCTGGAGGGCCAGTGACTCAAGCGTGCAGTCACCAGCTGTCAGACAGTAGTATCAGCCACAAATCCAGGCTGCTGCGCACACGAAACGGCACTTGCGAGCTCCACGCTGACCGAGCGGACTGTGCTCCTGCATGTAATGTTGAACTGCGATCCATGCCACCCTGCTTTGGTTCTCCCCAGGAAAACGTTGAGCCCAAACCTCAGCTCCACCACAGCAGACCTCAGCCAAGCACAGGGCGAGGCCAGAGATGCTCCCCTGTCCACTCCTGCTCTCCCTGAAGCAGCTAAGTCACCTCATAGCAAGGCAGCCTGCCAGCCCCGACTCCTTGCTGTTTCCAGAGCCCCCAGAGTGATGGGATCAGGGAAAGCAAAGTCAGAGCCAAGCCCTCAGCCCTGTAAGGGTTGAGTACCCCACGGTACATGACCACAGTCAGAGACAAGAGGTGTGTCAGGAAAGGAGTTCAGTGCAGTCACCAGCCCTACAGTGGGAGCAGGAGTTGGTCACCTCCTGCCCAGCGACAGGCAGGAGCCAGCACAAGCCTTCCAGCACGCACACCTCAGGGTCTGCAGCACACACACGAGTGCCTGACCTGAAGTGATCCGAATGAGCGTCATAACGCGCACGTAAGGCTCTGTAAGAAGGCAGGCAAGCAAGGTGGCTAATGGGAGAGGGGGGAAACCAAGGCAGAAAACCCCGTCAGGCACCCCAGAGCTCTTCGGCCAGGAGGGACTCGAGCAAAGGCGAGGTTACTGTCCCCATCCAGGGACGAGGCAGACTGTAGCAGCTGAGCAGACGTCACACATTTCACCCTTAGCAACAGCTCCAGACTCCACCGCTCACATCCAGCACAGGGTTTCCCAAAGAGAAGGCAGACAGCTACACAGAGCTGCAGAGACTCACACACACAGAGCAGCTAGCTGCTGTACATCTGGAACTGCAGAATGGGTTGGGGCGGAAGGGACCTCAGAGATCACCTCTCACCAGATCAGGCTGCTCAAAGCCCCATCTAATCCAGCCTTGAACACACCCAGTGATGCAGCATCCCCTGCTCCCTTCCACAGCCTCTTCCAGTGCCTCAGCGAGGAGCCTCCTCCTTACACCTCACCTACATCTACCCTCACTTTAAAGCCACTACCTCTTGTCCTGTCACTACAGGTTGCTGTAAAAGGTCCTCTCCCAGCTTTCTCGCAGCACCCTTCAAAGCCATCTGCAAGCAATCATGATTCAGCCAACAGAGCTGTCACTTTATCTTCCAACAAGCAGCGACACCAGGGCTGAGGTAAAGGGATGGAGTGCAGACAGGCTTCTAGCCTACCACCAGCTTTAGAACCCATGCCTGGCATCACTGGGACCCAAAGCTACTCGCTCAGTACACGAGATTAGATTCTTCACTAGTCTAAAACTAGAGATTCGGGATGATCCCCCCTCTAATCACAGGGCAGCAGTCCAGTTACCACACCAGGCGTGGAGACCAGCTGCACCCCTGCTTCTGTTGGGTATCCCCACCACCAAGGCTCACGCGTAAGCATGCAACTCTGACTGCTCCTACAGCACCTGAGCACCACCTAGTGCCTCACGCCGACCACAGACACGAGTGAAGAGCCAGCCAGAGCCCAGACCTGAATATTTCACCGCTAACATCACCAGGATTTAATTGCCCTCTGCTAGATTGCTGTCTGTAAACAGGAAGGCGACTGAAAACTCCGTGATCACACTGAACCTGGAATTCCCTTCTCTCCTTGCTTCTATCAACGACTTTGATGTGTGGAAAAAGCAGCACATAAACTCTTTTTTGGAAGGAATCTGTGCTGGGCCCAGTTTGATTCAGCATCTTTATTGATGACCAGGAGAAAGGATCGAATCTCCTCTTAGTAAATTCACAGGGGACACAAAGCTGGGGGGACCCCAAAAGATCATCCAGTCCAACCCCCCTGCCACAGCAGGATCCCCCAGACCCAGTGGCACAGGAACACAGCCAGGCGGGGCTGGAACGTCTGCAGAGAAGGAGACTCCACAGCCCCCCTGGGCAGCCTGGTCCAGGGCTCCGGGACCCTCCCTGGGAAGAAGGTCCTGCTGAGATTGAGAGGGAACCTCCTCTGCTCCAGCTGGCACCCAGTGCCCCTCGTCCTGTCCCCAGATGCCCTTGAGCAGAGTCTGGCTCCATCCTCCTGACACCCACCCCTCACAGATTGAGAGACAGCAATGAGGTCCCCCCTCAGCCTCCTCTTCTCCCAGCTCCCTCAGCCTCTCCTCGGCAGGGAGCTGCTCTCCTTAACTACAGTCAGGAGAAGTCATTACCTGTGAACAAGAGTGTTCTTCAGGCCTCGGACCAGATTCCGTGCGATGGTCTTCACTCGAGGTGTGAGAATGGCTTGGGACACGTGGAAAGTGCCGTAGCGACTTCGCTCCTCGAGCGTCGTCTCCAGGAACTGCAACAGTTTGTGCACGTTGGTCGTGTTAGCCCACGGTGCCGGCATCTTATTCCCTGGCCACAGGAAGGGGTACTCCTCATGCAGAGGGCAGTGATAGAATATGAGAACCTAGCGGAACAAAGGGACAGAGAACAAGTTGCCAGCTGCAATACTCATCGTCAGACAGGGTAGTGCTTACAGGCAGCACCGCTGTGGCCAGCAGAGCAGCTACACCAGGCTGCAGCTGACAGCAGCCGCTCCTCAAGTGCCCATAAATGTTGCCCTATGGCCAACAAAGGAGGAGATAATGGGTTTAGCTCACAAGGCCAGGGCTGCTGCAGGCTTTGCGGGTCATCAGTTTAAGATGAAGCTGCCAGTAACACAGGAGAACGCCATGCAGAGGGTTCAGCTCAAGAGCCTTTCAAAGCTGTCAGAGCATCACTGCCTGTACTTGCAGTCAAGGGCATCAGCTGCCTTGCCATCTTCTGCATAACTCTGAAGTGGATACATCATACTGGGCTGACTGGGAGGACTGCATTCCACTTCGCACACGAGATGCCAAAGCCAGTCCTCCTGTCAGCAGCATCATCCCTAAATGAGAGGGCAGCACTTTACACCTTGGAGCACGGTTCTGCAACAGGGAGCAGCACACAAGGACGGAAACACTTGATACTCACACCCAAACTTAAGAGCCGCTCACTGCTGACTCCAGCACTGACACCTCAGCTGAAAGGGATTCCTCAGCACCTCACCTGTTGTACAGTCTAGAGAGGTAGGTGCCGTCACCCAAAGCCTGCTCTCAGTCCCTGGGTGTGCAGGCAAGTGGTGACAGTGGACCAGAGGCACTGAATTCTGCCATCGTAAGGTGCAAAGCAGCTAAAATCACCCACAGATCCTTTCATCACGTGAAAGCTTGTGTGTGTCTAGCTTCGGACAAAGCAGAACAGTTCATCAAGTCCTCACCACGAGTCAGCACCAGTGCTCCCCAGTAAAAACCCCTACCTTTGCCATGAGCACCTGGCCTAGAGGACAATATTCATTCCTGAAGGAACGTGCCTGGCATCACAACACCTGCCAGCCACAGCCTGGCTGGAGGGACTGCCCAGGGACGGGAAGCCTGCACACTACAGAGAAGAGGCACCAGGGGGCTTGACACTGGCTGTCAGCAGGTGTTTGAGACACCAGTACCCCGAGTAGAACAAAACAGTCTTTGCATTTAAATCACAAGCTAATCCTGGCTGGAAAGGAGCTCCCAGCTCCCCCAGTCCAACCATCCCCACCCCAACACAACCCCTCAGTCCCTGAGAGACTGACAGACACAACCTGACCCCCTCCCTGCTGCCCCTTGAGCAGGGTGTGAAGCACCATGGCTACAGGGTTCTTCAACACCTCCAGGCAGGGGGACTCCACCACCTCCCTGGGAAGGCCCTGCCAGTGCCCAACCACTCTGGCTGCAGAGAATCTCTGCCTCAGAGCCAGTCTGACCCTCCCCTGCCTCAGCTGCAGAGCAGTGCCCCTGCTGCTGTCAGCAGGCACCAAGGAGCAGAGGCCAACAGCCACCCCTCCACAGCCTCCCTGCAGGGAGCTGGAGAGGGCAGGGAGGTCCCCCCTCAGCCTCCTCTTCTCCAAACTGACCCTGCCCAGCTCCCTCAGCCTCTCCTCACACAACTGGTTCTCTCAACCCCTCAACAAGCTTGGCAGCTCTGCCCTGGACCCGTTCCAGCATCAACATGTCCTTCCTACCAGGAGGGCAGTGTGGGTTACAGGCTCTCCCCCTACCTGGTGTTTCTTCTCCCACATGTACTGTAACGTCACGTACTCCACGCACTCAACGGAGCAAAGCTTCGCTCCAAACACCGAGCGGATCCTGTCGATCAAGAAGTAGTGATGGCTGTCATCCATGGCGTAGAAGTGATTG
This sequence comes from Upupa epops, assembly GCA_013397515.1. Classification (NCBI taxonomy): domain Eukaryota; kingdom Metazoa; phylum Chordata; class Aves; order Bucerotiformes; family Upupidae; genus Upupa; species Upupa epops. The sequence goes on from VZRI01012408.1 coordinate 56,340, forward strand.
AAGTCCAAGAAGACGACTTCCTTGCGGTGCTGCTCGAGAAAGGCGTTGATCTCCCTCAGCCCATCCCAGACGCTGATGCCAAACAGGCCGTGTATGAAGTAGATCTCTTGCCCTACCTCCCCGGGTTTGGAAGACACACGAAGGTCGAAGTAGCGGATCCCACCTTCCAGCTGCTCTTTGAAAGTCAGGTTCTGAGTCACTGACCATTTCTTCATGATCTTTCTCACCAAAGAAATCCTGGCCAGCCGTTTGATAGCTGTCGCTTGGTCTGGTCCCACGGGAGACTTCTCGTCAACCCAGTAGCTGAAGGAATCGTGTGACCCTAGAAGAAGGGCAAAGTCGGTTTAGACAGCAACTGGCCCACAGCACACAGCCACGTGCCCCACACCGAAAGCAGCCCTGCACACGTGGCAGTCACAGGGGACTTCTGCTGCCGTGGGGGGGTCTCAGACTACCCTTTACGTTTCACCTGCCCCCATTGCAAGGCCTCCAAGGTCTCAGTCTGACCTGTGCTCTCCTGTGAGCTCCCAAGTTCCAATACCCAGCTTTGCCACCAGCAGGGCAAAGCTGAATCCCCTCTCACCTTCCCTCGTTCACAAGCTACTCATCTACCTCCAACAGTTCAACAGAGCCTGGTGCACCACGCATCTGAGACGAGGATCAGCAGCACTGGAAGAACGAGAGGCTTGGTCAATCTAATAGTGACCTAAGACAGCATGCTCAGAACAGACATTACTCCTCTTGTTAAGGACACAGGGGTCTGCGCGTGCCTTACCGCCTCGCTTTAGAGGGCCAACAACATCCTGGGGGGGATCAGAAAGGGGGGGTGGTTAACAGATCGAGAGAGGTTCTTCTCCCCCTCTACTCTGCACTGGTGAGACCCCATCTGCAGTGCTGTGTCCAGTGCTGGGCCCCTCAGTTCCAGGAGGACACATTGCTGCTGGAGGGTGTCCAGCGCAGAGCAATGAAGAGGATGAAGGAAGGAGAGCAGCTCCCTGATGAGGAGAGGCTGAGGGAGCTGCGAGAAGAGGAGGCTGAGGGGGGAACCTCATTGCTGTCTCTCAATCTGTGAGGGGTGGGTGTCAGGAGGATGGAGCCAGGCTCTGCTCAAGGGCATCTGGGGACAGGACAAGGGGCACTGGGTGCCAGCTGGAGCAGAGGAGGTTCCCTCTCACTCTCAGCAGGACCTTCTTCCCAGGGAGGGTCCTGGAGCACTGGAAGGGGCTGCCCAGGGGGGCTGTGGAGTCTCCTTCTCTGCAGACGTTCCAGCCCCGCCTGGCTGTGTTCCTGTGCCACTGGGTCTGGGGGATCCTGCTGTGGCAGGGGGATTGGACTGGATGATCTCCCGAGGTCTCTTCCAATCCCTAGTGGTTCTAGGATTCTATGATTACCCCCTACATTCCACCAACCTGTTCTGGAGGGCTCTGCCTCTAACCCTCACACCAGCACACCCTGGTAAGAGAAAAGCAAGCTGCAAAACCTGAAGCAACAGCAGAGTGGAGCTGAAGGACAAGAGCTAGGTGCGGATCTACATCAGCCCCATGCTTTCATTTAAGATCACTGTGTTATGCTGCCAGCACAGCCCCTGGCTTTTACTGTAGCTTAGCTGTGATGTTAAGCTTCA
>VZRI01012408.1:66345-77560 GCA_013397515.1 Upupa epops
GGGAAGCGGCGCACATAGTCCCGGTTGCTGTTTCGCCAGGGCCCTGTTGTGTCCGTAGGAGTCACCGAGTGGCGCCGGTCGAGACCCCAGCACCGCCCGGTCGCCGCCAAACCCGCAGCGCCGGCTTCACGCGTGGTTTGGGTACCGCCAGGGATGGCGGCTGCAGCAGCGCCCGGGGCAGCCCGTGCCAGGCTCGGCGGCCCCCTCGGGGAAGGAATGCTTCGCAGCGCCCGGCCAGCCCTGCCCCGCTGCAGCCTGCAGCCGCTGCCTCTGGTCCTGTCGCTTGCAGCTACTCAGAAGAGGCTGTGCCCTCCTCGCTGCAGCCTCCTTTCAGGCAGTTGCAGAGAGCAGGAAGGTCTCCCAGTCCCCTTTTCCAGGCTAAACTGCCCCAGCCCCCCAGCCGCTCCTCATCAGACGATAGGAACACAGCCTTGCACCCAGAGCAGCCCTGGCACAGCCGCCTCTGCGCTCCACGGCGTTAACTGAGCCTGAACCGTGCTTTTCCCTTACAGAGAGACGGCTGTGACTGTCCCCAACCGGCTGGGCAGCAGCCAACGTGGTGGCTGTTTGTGTGGGGATGTGGGTGGGTGTGGGACAGGGAGCAGTGGGTGCGCGAGTTCGGCGAAGGGCAGTGCTGGTGCCATGAGAAGGGAAAGACAGAAGAAAAGAAGGTGGCTCTGGAGGGACCCCAGTGCTCCCAGTCCCCAAAAGGGGCTGTCAGAGGGCTGGGGAAGGCTGTTCACAAGGGCAGGGAGCAACAGGACGAGGGGTCGTGGTTTGAGGCTGGAAAAGGGCAGAGTGAGGCTGGACAGGAAGAGAAAGGCCTGGAATCTGAGGGTGGGGGATCCCTGGAACAGGCTGCCCAGAGAGGGGGTGGAGACCCCATCCCTGGAGCCATTCAAGCTCAGGCTGGATGGGGCTCTGGGCAACCTAGTTTGGTGAGTGGTGGCCCTGGTTGGTGTAGGGGGGTTGGACTGGATGACCTTTGGGGGTCCCTTCCGACCCAATATCGTGCTATTAGTCTTGATTTCACCGCCGTGGGCCTGTTCTCGACGATGGCTCTGTCGTTGTGGGCAGTACTTCACTACGGCCAGTGGAACAAGTGTAGTCTTGGAGCAAAACCTGTCAGGGCCAAGCACTGACCAGGACTCGAGGTGTCCTTGCCAGGTCCCATCCTGCATTCCCTACCTTTCAAGGAGAAGATGGGTCCTGTGAAAGAGGCAGTGGAGTCCAAAGGGAAGCAAGTAGGGTGTGCTCTGCTGAGGTTAAAGGGAGTCTAATTGCCACTGTCTTGCAGTAGCCTGTAACTGATGAGCAGTCTTAGCAGTCCTCTGCAATCAGGTCCGCTAGAGAAGATGCAGGTAGAGTTTAAAACCCCCTTCCTTCACAGCCTCCCCAAAGTCTCTGGCCTGTCAATAGTACTGGAGCATGCGACAGCATCGAGGTGCCTCAGCACTGCAGCAGCACAGTGACCTTCTCCTTTGTTCATGGCTAGTTTCGACATGCCCAGGCAACGATGCAGCATGAGAACACTGGCTCGTGGTGTTGAGATGATTTCTGAGCTGTAAAGGATAGTTAAGCTGTGTGGGCTGCCAACAGCTGGAAAGCAGAGTGATAAGGGAAGGAGGAGCTGCATCCATTCAGCGCTGAAGGGTGAAGCTTCAGCTGAGCACAACTATTTGCCAGCAGGAACTGCTAGCAGAACTTTCTTGTGGTCAAAAATCGCTCCCTAAGCTTTTGTAGAAATGAAGGGCATTAACTGCCTGGTGCGTTCCCCAAAGCTCAGCCTCTTTGCAGCTCCACTGAGATCTGTAGCTTTGTTCTGTAGCCAGCACCAAACCCTGTGACGAAGAGCATCAGTCGCTGTGGCCTGAGGGCACACAAGTGCTTCAATAAAACAGTTGCATTTTCCACAGACTCCACTCGCAGATGATTCAGGGCTTGGTCACTGGAGACCATTCAGCTGCTCCCCTTGAAGTCTGTGTTTGAGTGGCTGACAAAGTGAATGCCGAAGCAGGAAGGAAAAGCAGAGTAATTAGGGAGGTGACTCTTACTTCCCTGTAGAGGTCAGTAGGCTGTGGTAGTTGTCCACGTCGCTGGAGCATCCTCATAGGGGTCACATTCGGCAGTGAGGATGAGTAAAACTTCACCACGGATTATGGAATCACAGAATCCTCACGGCTGGAAAGGACCTCCAGGAGCATCAAGCCCAGCCCTCATCCCAACACCTCCCCAACCCCCAGACCATGGCCTCAAGGTCTCCAGCTACTCGGTTTTTAACCCCCTCCAGCAATGGGGACTCCCCCCCCTCCCTGGGCAGCCTGGTCCAGTGCCCAGCCACTCTCTCAGCCCAGAGCTTCTTCCTCAGATCCAGTCTAACCCTCCCCTGATGCAGCTTGAGGCCATTGCCCCTCGTCCTACCATTAGGAACTGGGGAGCAGAGCCCAGCAGCGGCCTCGCTACAGCCTCCTGTGAGGGAGCGGTAGAGAGAACTGGGGTCTCCTCTCAGCCTCCTCTTCTCTAGAGTAAACAGCCCCAGTTCCCTCAGCTGCTCAGGCCCTCTCTCTGGACCTTTCCCCAGCCTCGAGCCCACAGCCACGCTCACGCCTTGGCTGGATTTACCGCGGGAGCTCGGCCATTGCTGTGGTGCAGAGTTCGAGCCGATGTCACAGCCAGCTCGATCCCACTCCCGCACCCCTGCCCCTCCGTTCCAATCCCTAATGATTCTGTGACAGCTTCAAGTGCTACAGGAGTTAGCCACCTCCAGGTCCTCATGCCAGTGCCCTGCTAACACGTGTCCCCTCGCTGAAGAGGCTGGGCTGCTCCCCTTGCAGAGCTTTCAGCTGATGCTCTCAAAATCTCCCTTTTTGCTCCAGAATCTTCCCAGCTGTAAATTCCAGACCCTTAGGTGCGAGCGATCAGCAGACAACGGATCAAACGAGCTGCTGAGCGGCCTCTGTGTCACCCTCTGCGTGTTTTAAAGGTCAGGACTGATGAGACGGAACGGGCAGGATCCACCCTCCCGGAGAGAAGCTAATTGCTCTGCCTGTGATGCTGGCACTGCCAGCCTCTTCCCAGCTGGTCCTTGCCGTCTCTGCCCGGCCTGCGATGGAATTGTTTGACATTTCAAGCCCAAATTATTTGACATTTCAAGTGNGAATGGGGGGCTGCGGGGATGAGGATGCGGGGCCGGAGCGGGCGGGCACTAGGACCCGGTTCCCCGCCGTTGCCTGGGCGACCCTCCGGCTCAGCCAATGGGAGGGCGCGGCGGCAGAGGCAGCGCGGTGCTGTGGCGCCACCTGCTGGCCGCTGGCGGGAGCGCAGCAGCGGTGCCCGCCGGGGTCACCGGGTCCGGAGGGCATCGCTCCTCAGCCGGGCAGGAGTCCCTGGGGATCTCTTCCCTGCTGATCCGCACCTGTGCGCCAGGCACCCTGCAGACCCCCAGCGTCAGAGGCCACAGAGCTCACCTGGAGCAACCGCGTGGGTTAAAGCACCCGAGACCATCAGAGCAAAACTCCTCTCGGAGGGATTTGCCAGGGCAGCCACCCTCACCCTCACCTGACGAGGAACAGAGTCCTGTCCTGGGCATTCCCTTCCAGTCTGCCTCCCCAGACTTCTTACCTGACAGCTTCTTGTGACGAAGGTTGGACCCCCGGGCATCTCCAGGCCAAACACGGCGGTTACATCCCTCCCGCTCCCTTCCACGCGCAGCTCTGTAGGAAGCAGTGCTCCCTGTCATTCCCTTCGTGGCTGCTCTAGAAGGTCTTGTGCTGCACGGTAAACAGCAGAGCACTCCCGAAAGGCCTGGGGATGGCTCCTCCCAGCAGCTCACGCAGTGCCCTGAGCCCTGAGCTGGTGTTTAACGCGGGGACAGCCAAGCCCGTGGCAGACCGTGGCTGCACCACGCAGGTTTAAGCCGGGCAGGAGTGACTCTTGCATCGACTACAGAAACACCAGACCTCAAGCGAGCCTGGAGGGACCGTTTCTGGGCTGGGTGAAGGTAACGTAGGACCCCTCTGCTGCCAAGAGATTCTGCTTCGAGGTTCCTTCCGAGCCCAGATGGCTCTATGATTCTATGAGCAGTGCTCCTACCCCGGCTTTTGGCCCTACCCTTCGTGCTCATGCTGCTGCTGAGCGGGTTGAGCAGCAGCCTGTCCTACTCAGACACTGAACTTCCTTGCCTTTACACCATGGGATGAGCTCAGAGCTAAACCAGACCCCCCCTTCCACCTGGGAAGCTCCCCCTGGGGTCTCGAGACGTGAGAAGGAGCAAAAGACAGGAGCTCACTTAGACGTTCAGAGTGGGCTGGAGCAGGTGATCTTCCGAGGTCCCCTCTGACCCCTGATGATTCTATGATTCTGTGCCTAGGAGTCCCTGTCAAGCCAAGGCCATCTGTGACCCTGCGGAGACCAAAGGAGAGTGAAATCCTTAGATTCCATTCGTAATTCCCGTGAGCAGAGGACCGGAGGGCAGTTACTGGCCCAAAGGACAGCACGTCCACAGGACTGGCCCTCCCCATCATCTCTGGGGTCCTTTTTCACTCCAGCACTTGGGTCTCTGGTCCACGGCTGGCTTGGACCTGAGCTCCACTTGGACTCCTGGGACTCCCGCAGAGCCCTCCTCGTGAACAATCCCGCCAGGCACGCACTGTGCCCTCGCATCCCACCGACCCTTCCCTGCCGAGGGGGTTGCAGCCCCAAGCTGGAAATCACTGTCCTGCTGTCGAGGAGCTGCTAAGGTTTTCCCTGGCTTCACAGTGCCGGCAAAGCGCTGGGGTCACGGTTTCTCTAGGCATCAGGCGCGTGTGTGAGGCCAGGGTTCCCCATGCCGTTGTGGTGCCCACGCAGCAGAGCTGTCGCCTCTGTGCCCTCGCTCCAGCACAAAGCTCCACGCTCCTCAGGGCTCCTGGCAGAGCGATGGGCTAACCCACTCCCACTGCGGAGACGGCAGCTCCCCAGCGGGTCGCCCGACAGCATGGGGACTCCACTCCCAGCAGAGACGCGCACGCAGAGGCAGAGAGCACGAGCGAGTGTCCTCGGGAGCGCTCAGCGTCCAAGCTGAGCTGTCTGGGCCCTCTGGGGTTCCACCTGGGTCGCCAACACCAAACCCCTCCGACCGCCGCGATAAGGACAGAGCAGTGGAAGGGTGTCAGTTGCTGGGTGTAGGCGATGTTAGAGGTTCTCCAGCTCGTGGCAGGACGGGGGGGTCCCCTCAGACTCCACCATGGAGGAGTATTTTATCGGCGGCGGCGGCGGCTTGAAGGATGGAGGTCTGTTCGTACTGGAACAGAGGAGCAGAAGCACTGTCACACGCTGACCCCCATTAAACCTGGGCAGTAACTCGAACTCGGTGCTTGGCATTACACGCCAGGTAGCCTGCTTTCACACCCAGTAGTCCCAGCTCAAACAGAGGAGCCCTAGAAGTCCCTCTCACGGGACTGGGGACCGATGCCCTGGTCCTCCGGCAACCCCACACAATGAGAGAGCAAAAGCATTGGCAGGGAGACGAAGGGAGTGGGGGGCTCTGGGGATAGCGATTGCCTGGCCTCCTTCCCTCACACACAGCCCGAAGCTGCAGAGAGGAGAAGGGAGAGGCTCTAACAGAGTTCACTCTGTACCCACAGAGCAGGCGAGAGGGCTGAGAGCGCTCGTTTCACGGTGCCGTGTGAAAGCCAGGGCATCAGTGGCCGTGGCCCTCGTGCACCAGGGGCAGCCTGGAACGGGACCGCATTCACGCATCCGAACCCCCGTGCCACCCCTGCGGCTCCCCAGCCCAGTACTCACATCTCCTTCTGGTACTGACACCACCTCCTGACGCCCAAAGCTATCAGGAAACTGCAGGAGAGGAGCAGGATGGAGACCACTGCCGGCCAGGGGAAGCGACTGGCTTGCGGGGTCCTCGTGCCGTCTGGAAGGGACACAGAAGGCAGAGCTCAGCCGAGCGCCCTCGGACAGGAGGGACCCCAGGGCTCGCTGCCATGCACCGGGCACGGGGCTCGCCAGGCAGCACCAGACTGCCGGGTCCCCAGGCTAAGGATCCCCAACTGGGCGCCTGCGTTCAGGGACTCAACCCACTTCTGGCCTCACTGGGCTGGCGGGCTGCCTCCCCCTGCCCAGCGGTCTGCAGGACCAGGTGCCTCAGGCACAGCCTGGCAGGTGCTTCTGCCTTTCTCTGCCTGCCCGTGAGCTCCTCTGCCAAGAGGAACCATCGCCACGGGGCAGCTGGGCACCGCTGCCTGCCCAGCCCTCCGTCACCCTGCTTGCTTTCCATGCTGCTGGCACCAGACCCTGCCAAGGTGCCCGGCCAAGGGCACAGCTGACGTTCGGGTTGGTGACGCTGGCAGCTGCCCACTGCGGTGCTGGAGTCCCCTCTGCCCCCTTTCTGCACCAACACCTGTGGGGTGCTGCCAGCTGAAAGAGGTGGCCTTGGGGTCCAGGCTACGGGGAGGCCAAAAAGGCCAGTGGCCGCCTGGGGCGGATTGGAAGAGCAGTGGTTAGGAGATCCAGAGAGGTTCTCCTCCCCCTCTGCTCTGCCCTGGGGAGACCCCATCTGGAATCCTGTGTCCAGTGCTGGGCCCCTCAGCTCCAGAGGGACACAGAGCTGCTGGAGAGAGTCCAATGCAGAGCCACAGGGATGATGAAGGGAGGGGAGCATCTCCCTGCTGAGGAAAGGCTGAGGGAGCTGGAGCTCTGGAGCTGGAAAAAGAGGAGCCTGAGGGGGACCCCATGGCTGTTGATCAAGATGGAAAGGGTGGGGGTCAGGAGGAAGGAGCCAGGCTCTGCTCAGGGGCACCCGATTCCAGGACAAGGGGCACCGGGTGTCAGCTGGGACAGAGGAGGTTCCACATCCAGAGGAGAAGCAGCTTCTTCCCAGTGAGGGTGCCAGAGCCCTGGCAGGGGCTGCCCAGGGGGGCTGTGGAGTCTCCTTCTCTGGAGCTGTTTCAAACCCCCCTGGGCTGTTCCTGTGCCCCTGGATCTGGGGGCTCCTGCTGTTGCAGGGGGCCTGCACTGGATGATCTTTCCAGGTCCCTTCCAGCCCCTGACCCTGTGATTCTGATAGCCGAAAGCAGCTGCTGGGCAGTGGCCGGGCATTCCCAGAGCCGCCCCAGCGCTCACCCTGAGCCAGGGTTGTGTTCCCAGAGGACCAGGTAGCATTCCCGAGGCTCTGCAGGGATTCAGTGGTGGGGTCTTGCGAATCTGTGCAGAGAGAGAGGACACCCTTCCGTCACACCAGGAGCACGTCCACTCTGCTCAGCCCTCGCAGCACCCAGAGCTGGGTCCGTACCTCCCCGCTGGAGCCCTACTCACGCGCTGTTGTCCAGCTCTGACTGAGCTCCGGGGGGGTAGGGTCGCTGCCCGTCTGGGTGGCAGAACTCGGTCCTGCTGGTGGAGACACACAGGAGACAGTGACAACTGCCGGGGGGCACTGCATGGCTCGGGTCTCGTTTCCCCCTCCTCCTGCCCAGTTTCCCCCTCCCCAGGTCAAGCAGGAGCAAACTGCGGGCTCCCTCCACACAGCTCTGCCTGGCTTGCAAGTCGCTCACAAGCTACAAACTCGTGAGGGGTCTGGTGAGAGGGAGATGCTCTCTGGGAGAAGAGGAGACTCAGGGGGACCTTCTCCCTCTCTCCAACTCCCTGAAGGGAGGGTGCAGTCAGGTGGGGGTCAGGCTCTGCGGGTCCTGCGGGTCTCTAGAAGTCAGAGAGTCTGCTGCAGTCAGCATTAACTGCTTGGGAGAGCAAGGCTGCTGCAAATACCAGGGCCCAAGCCCACCCTTGCTGGCTACCACCTCAGAGCCCATCATTTCTGAGCCCAAGCTCGGGTGCTGCTGGAGGGAGGGAAGATGATGTCTGCAGGCTCCCCCTTGGGCCGCCTGCCCCTGCTGCTTTGTCTCTGAAGGCATGCCATGCCTGGCTGCGTGGCACCTCACTGCCAGCAAGGGCACCCCTGCACCCTCTCTCGAGTGCTGCCTGAAACCAGCCCGTCCTGCAGGGACCGAGCGCTGGGCTCCAAGGCAGAAGGAGCCTGGAAGGAAGGATCTGTGTGCAGGCAGCTTGCGCCGTGAGCACCTTCACTCGGCGAGGTCTGGCAGGCACCAGCACTTCATCGTGGGATCAGCAGGCAGGAGGCTCACAGCTTCATCTGCTCCTGACTGAGGCTGCTGCCTCACTGTTGAGTGGTACCAGGCACTGGTGCCCGGACCTCTTTCCCAGGGGAGGAGAGGTTAAACCCTTCCACATGAGTTCCTCTGCCCTCGGCTGCCCTCAGGAGAAGGGAACCACCGCCTGGAGTCACCTGCTGTAGATATTTCACCAGTGCTCTGTGCTCCAGGGTCTGGGGGGCACTCTGCCCACTGCCAGTGCTCAGCCTGATAGTGGATGTAAGAGACGCAAAGAGGAGGTGGGTAAAACCAGCCGGTGCCCCCTCCCTCACTGCAATGAAAGCAGAGCTCCTAACCAGAGGGATGGAACCAGGACAGCCCCCTCTCGCCCATTCACTGGGGCTGCCTGGCGTGCGATGCCTTTGGAAAGGGCTTCACTGGGCATCCCGCTGCCTTCAGGACTCAGTCTGGGGCGGCTGCTGCGGTTGTGCACCTGCCTTCTGACACAGAAAGCACTCGGCTGAGCTCAGTACCTGGTGTCGTGGAAGCAGGAGCCACGCTCGCTTGGCTGGTGAAACCCAAGGAGGCTGGAGACGGTGACGGGCACTCTGAGGGCAAACGGAGCACACGGCGTCACAGAGCTGGTCTGGGTCTCTTAAAAGCCACACGACCCAACCCTAACCCAGCCCAGATCACACGACCCAACCCTAACCCAGCCCCTTCCTCTTGACCCCCACCCTTCCCATCTTGATCAACAGCCATGGGATCCCCCCTCAGGCTCCTTAGTCCCCAGCTCCCTCAGCCTCTCCTCAGCAGGGAGATGCTCCCCTCCCTTCAGCATCTTGGTGGCCAAGATGCAGCTGGTGTAACAGCAGGGCAGTGCAGCACCCTGAGTTGTGCCCAGCTGCCAGCAGAGTGTCAGGGCAAGGCAGGAGGGTGACCTGAGAGAGCCAGCAAGAGCTGCTCCAAGCGACCACCTTGCAGAGGCCACTGGAAGACAAAGTCAGCCTCTCTGTCTCACAGCCAGCTGGTAGCCGGGATGGCTGTCAGGTGCCCAGCACCTGCCGCACCAGGAACCCACTGCTGGAGCACAGCTGCCTCCCACAGCACGCAGAGCGAGCTGCTCCAAGAGAGGCTCCTCTGACGGGCTCCAGCGAGCAGCCGCTGTCTCTGCACTGAGCGGTAACAGGAGGGCCTTGCAGGGGGGCAGAGCAGGGCTGCAGCCAGATGAAGGGGGATCCCATCCGCTCGTTAATGAGGCAGGAGAGCCCCGGACCCTGGCTCTGTGCTAGGGCAGAAGGTGGGAGCCTCAGCAGGGTGTTGGTCTGAATTACCTGCCAGGCGCTGCGACAGCCACGTGCGGGGGGTCCGAGCGCCCGGGGTTGAATTACCCTTGGCCCTAACGATGGGAGATGCCTCCCCAAAGAGCCGTTTACTGTGCTTGCTCTCAAGTCAGAGCTGCAGAGGGGAGCAGATCCCACCCGGGTCCAAACAGCCTGGCAAACCCCTCGCTCCAACAGCTTTGGGAGCAGACGGGTGCCCCCTCCCGTAACTCCAGGCCCTTGGCTCTTAGTCCACCCTACCTTCTGCCGCCGTGGTGGTGGGACCTGCGGAGGAGGCTTCACTGCTCTTCTCTTCTGGGGGGAAAAATCAACATCAGTGCTTCAACCCGGTGTTCAAAGGCTTCTGCCCCACAGGCCGAGCCCTGAACGGGGGGGTCTGTCACAGCGTGCGTGGGTGCAGCCCCTCACACGAGAGCACACGAAAGGAAGTGCCCAGCTATGCGGTGGCACCTGAGGAGGAGGCATAAGGAGGAGCTGGAGGAATCACAGAATCCTCAGGGATCGGAAGGGATCTCGAAAGATCCTCCAGTCCAGCCCCCCTGCCACAGCAGGGTCACCCAGACCCAGTGGCACAGGAACACAGCCAGGTGGGGCTGGAACGTCTGCAGAGAAGGAGACTCCACAGCCCCCCTGGGCAGCCCCTTCCAGGGCTCCGGGACCCTCCCTGGGAAGAAGGTCCTGCTGAGATTGAGAGGGAACCTCCTCTGCTCCAGCTGGCACCCAGTGCCCCTTGTCCTGTCCCCAGATGCCCTTGAGCAGAGCCTGGCTCCATCCTCCTGACACCCACCCCTCACAGATTGAGAGACAGCAATGAGGTCCCCCCTCAGCCTCCTCTAGAGACATTCACGCACTCCATCCCCTCCAGCTCTTTCTTGCAGTGAGGAGCCCAGCACTGCCCCCAGGACTGGAGGAGAGGCCTCCCCAGAGCCCAGTGCAGGAGGAGAATGACATCCCTAGTCCTGCTGGCCACACCAGTGCTGATCCCAGCCAGGATGCCCTTGGCCTTTGGTGCCAGCTGGGCACACAAACAAGGTTTCCTAATCAAGAGCTGGATACCAACAGCTAACAAGTGCCTGGCACACAGCAAACCGCACAGCCAGCAGCGTCTGGGGGCACCATTGCCACCTCCAGCTAAGTCCCCCCATCTGGGCCCAAGAACCGTGCTTCTCAGCCAGTACTGCCCCCCCGGGTCTCGCTCACAGTCCCTCACCTTCTGCCTCCACAGCCAGCTGGATCTCGGCAGCCCTGGAGCCCTGCGGGTAGGTAGCGAAGGAGCACTGGTACCACCCGCTCAGGGAGGGCGTCACGTTGCTCAGGTGCAGAGCCCACTGGCTGCATTCAGCCTCGGGGGGACACAGAGCCCCTGCAGCACCCCAGCAGCACCGGCTCACGCCGAAGGACGCCGAGAAGTTGTAGGAAGCCTCGGGAAAGGAGGAGTAGTGGGTGCCAAAGACGGGGTGGTACACGGCTATCGTGTTAAGCTGGTTGGCACTGCTCTTGGACCACTGCGTCTGGATCACGTAGGTGAGGGGTGGCTTGGGCAAGAGGCACAGCAGGGTCACGTCAGTTCCTGCCAGAGCACGGACCAGTCCTGTTTGCGTGATGACACCTTCAGGCTGCCCTTGAACACAAACGGGGCGAGTTTCAGTGCAAGGAATCAGAATCCTCAGGGATGGGAAGGGACCTGGAAAGATCATCCAGGCCAGCCCCCCTGCCACAGCAGGATCAACCAGACCCAGTGGCACAGGAACACAGCAAAGCGGGGCTGGAACG
>VZRI01012408.1:81178-144162 GCA_013397515.1 Upupa epops
AGGGAGGCGACCAGCTCCCTGCTGAGGAAAGGCTGAGGGAGCTGGGGCTCTGGAGCTGGGAGAAGAGGAGGCTGAGGGGGGACCTCATTGCTGTCTCTCAGTCTGTGAGGGGTGGGTGTCAGGAGGATGGAGCCAGGCTCTGCTCAAGGGCATCTGGGGACAGGACAAGGGGCACTGGGTGCCAGCTGGAGCAGAGGAGGTTCCCTCTCAATCTCAGCAGGACCTTCTTCCCAGGGAGGGTCCCAGAGCACTGGAAGGGGCTGCCCAGGGGGGTTCTGGAGTCTCCTTCTCTGGAGACATCAGTTACCTGCACCAGAGCCTGTATCTCAGACATGAAGACCAGCAGGTTTAGCTCCGTGGTGGAAAGGCAGTCGACTGCAGTTGGTTGCCCAGTTAGAGCTGGAGCTCCCTGGCAGGCGTCTCGGGGCAGCAGCTAGGCTCAGCAGAGACGGGGAATCACTACGCCTGGCACCTGGGGAGGGTGCTGAGCCACGCTGCAAGGCAAGGAGGAAGAGAGCCACGTTCACCACTGCTCAGTCACGTTCCTTGGAGGGGGCGAGGGTGGGTGGCGAGGGGTGAGGGGACTCCCTTCTCCCCTTCTCCACAGCAACTGAACTCTAACTCACTTCCAAAGTGCTGGCGGGAGCCCTGAGCAGCGCGGTTAGAGGGGCTGTGGTGTCAGAGGCAGGCTGTCTTTCACTGCTTCGTGGGGACAAAAGCAGCCCAGTCCTCCTTGTCAGCAACAACGCCTCGACGATGACTCCGTCCCCCGACACTCTCCCTGCAGACGCTCCATCTGTGCCGCGGGGCAGGTGCCCCGGGGAGTCACTGCAGAGGGCACCTCTTGCCAGTCTGACCCAGCTCCTCTCCCCGTAGCAGGCGGAAGGATCGATCGATGGTGGTCAGAAGCCGTTCCCCACGCACACAGAGCCCCCGGTGCTGGCTCACAGCGCTGTTTCAAATGGACCTTACTCTTCTGGCTCTTTCAAGTCCAGCTGGCTACTGGATTTATGGCCCCCTAGGAGGCAGCTCCGGCTGCTGTGCTCAGCAGAGTGCACAGACCACGCCGCTCGCCGATTTGCCTTTGATTTCTTGCCACTGAGCAGAAGATTTAGCAGGCAGGCAGGGACTGATGGAGGGAGCAGTGCTCCACACCACCGCCCTCGGGTACCCGGTCCCTCTCGTGGCTTGGTGGTGGCGTTTGACTTCAGCAGGCTGGCCCTAGGGGCTCCTCCTCTCTGCCCCAGTAGGGATGCTTGAGGGACAGGGACAGCCTGGGGGTATCTGAGAGCTGGGTGTCAAGGCCTGGGGGTCTTGAGGCAAAAAGGTCTCGATAAGGCGCTCTGACAGCAGCGCTGGAGGAGGGTCACCCCACAGCCCAAGGTCTGTGACCTGCTAGAGCCAAACACTCCCCAGCCAGCTGGCACAGGCAGGGCAGCCACTGGTTACTGGAGACCAGGCTGTGCGTACACTCGACACAGCTGTCGTTGAAGGGTGCCTTGAACTGCCCAGGGCTCCGCCTGGCAGACCTCTGCCACGGTGAAGGGTCACAGGCTGCACCCAGTGCTTTAGGAGCGCCCGGAGCGCGAAGCACCGTGAGCACACGCACGGCCTGAGAACAGGGAGTAGCGTGTTGGTGCAGCAAGTGGAGCAGCACACAGGAGGCAAAGAGAGCTGAGTGGCACCTAACCGCGCTGTCAGCTACTGAGCGGAGGCCTCTGGGGAGAAAAGGGAGTGGAAGAAGCTGCAGCCCTGATCCCACAAGGGGGCATTTTGATAGAGGCACAGAACCCTTAGGGATGGGAAGGGACCTGGAAAGATCTCCCAGTCCAATCCCCCTGCCACAGCAGGATCCCCCAGACCCAGTGGCACAGGAACACAGCCAGGCGGGGCTGGAACGTCTGCAGAGAGGGAGACTCCACAGCCCCCCTGGGCAGCCTGGTCCAGTGCTCTGGGACCCTCCCTGGGAAGAAGGTCCTGCTGAGATGGAGAGGGAACCTCCTCTGATGCTCTTCTCTCAGCTGGGCACTGGAGATGACCCAGCAAATGCCCCCTCGCAGCCTCTTCTTACCACAGCACAGCGTCTCTAGGGCTGTGCACGCACAAGGCGACACATCCACCGCTCAAACTANAGGGAACCTCCTCTGATGCTCTTCTCTCAGCTGGGCACTGGAGATGACCCAGCAAATGCCCCCTCGCAGCTTCTTCCGACCGCAGCACAGCATCTCTAGGGCTGCACAACGCGACACATCCACCGCTCAAACTACTCCCGCTGAATAATTCAGCAGGCTCCAGCCGCCAGAAGCGCTGCAAGGAGGATGAAGTGTTCTTGGTGCCCATCGTTCTGCGCGCCTGCCACGGGGCCTGTTCAATTATTGAGCAGCGTGGAGTCGCCGTGCTCGTAGAAAACGTCAGCGTGGGCTGGGTGGCTTCCGCACGCGCGTTCGCGCTCGCCAAAGGCTGCCTGACACGAGGCGCACTGCGCGGAGCAGCGGGCAACAAATCCCGAGCTGTTTCTCACACCGAGGGAGCACCGTGGGGTGGCTGCGTCGTCAGGATGCTCCCATCACTGCTCACAGGACTCTCCTAGCAGAGGCAGCTCTGAGAGACTCGTGCTGATTCACCCAGCAGCCAAGGGCACAGAAGGCTGTCACCACCAAGGAGAGCTGAAGGGTGAAGTAGCTGGGGGTCAGTTCCTAAGGTTACACCCTGCAAAACGCAGGATCCCCCAGACCCAGTGGCGCAGGAACACAGCCAGGCGGGGCTGGAACGGCTGCAGAGAAGGAGACTCCACAGCCCCCCTGGGCAGCCCCTTCCAGTGCTCCGGGACCCTCCCTGGGAAGAAGGTCCTGCTGAGATTGTGAGGGAACCTCCTCTGCTCCAGCTGGCACTCAGTGCCCCTTGTCCTGTCCCCAGATGCCCTTAAGCAGAGCCTGGAGTCAGAATGTTGTCACGGAATCCCTGACCAAACACGCTTGGGAAGGCCATCCGGGGGTGATGCTGGCAAGTGCCAGGCTCTCCCTGCAGACCCTTACTCTGGGGAGAGCAGTCTCTGTGAGTCAGTGTGCTGATGAGCATCCTATCTGCCCGTCCCAGTGACTCCCCGGGCAGTGTCTGCTGCAGCACTGACCACGCTCTGCAGAGAGGGGATACCTGGCCACTGCTGGTAGCAGTTCCTGCAGACGCAGAGCTGGTCCTCGTCTCCTGGACTGCCAGGTGCTTTGTGTCTGCCTTAAAGTAATCGATAGCAATGAATGCAGAGCCTCTTGCAAAGGAGAGTCCTGCTGCCACCCAGCCTGCAAACCAGCATCCTGCTAAAGAGACGTGAGCTGTCACACAGCCACGACCCTCACACCGAGGTTCCACCGTGACAGAGGGTTTTCAGTCTCGGGATTTTCTGGCTGCCATGACTCTCCCTGTGTCTGCACCAGCTGCACACCACAGCACTGCACACCCTGCACTGCTCTGGACGGGTTCTCCACTGGTCCACACAAAGCCAGTGCGTACAGAACCACAGGGCACTGGGAGACCTCCCCTGTGACTGAGACAAAGGCTGAGAGAGCTGGGTCTGTGCAGCCTGGAGAAGAGAAGACTGAGGGGGGACCTCACTGCGATGCTCCAGCCCCTCCAGGGTGGCTGCCAGCAGGATGGAGACTCCCTTTGCACAGGGAGTCCTGGAGAAAGGCCAAGGGGCAGTGGTTACCAGTTGCTCCAGGAGAGATTCCCACTGGATGGGAGAGGAGAGTTGTTCCTGCTGAGAGCTGTCAGACAGGGGAAGGGTCTTCCAAGGGCAGGGGGGGGTTACTTAGTTGTAGGCAGTGCTCAGGCTCAGCTGGAGAGGGGTCTGGGCCAGCTCATTTCAGCTGGGTCCTGCTTTGAGAGGTTGGAGAGGTGCCGCTCTTCGAGGCTCCAGGGGGGAAGCAGCTCGCTTGGTAGCTCCCCTGCGCAGCCTTCTGGTTGGTGATGAGCTCAGACCTCGGGAGCATAAACCCCTGTGGAGGTGAAAGGACGCTCTAGGGTCGCTAAGAAAGGTGATTACGTGATAATCAAGCTGTCACTTCGGGGGGCAGTGGGAGATGAAGGACCCCGAAACCCGACAGGAGCAGAGGAGGTCTCGCTCTCTGAAACAGCATCCCTGGCACAGAGCAGGGAGGAGGCTCTGAATTGCACCCAGCGAAACCAGAAGGGTTCCTGGAGCCCGGGAGGGAGACCACAGGGCTAGGACTGGCTGGACAGACACCCTCTCAGCTGGTGGGGATGTTTCAGCTGTGGGCAACCCAGAGCATCCCCAGGCTACTGCTGCCAGCAGGCCCAGGGCATCAGTAACAACAGGAGCATCATTTTGAGGCTGGTTCAGACAAAGCGTTCGAGAGACCAACAGGAGAGGAAGAGAAAACAGGCAGGACAGCTGCACAGAGCGAAGGAAGAACAGCTCTTCACTCAATGCCTTTCCAGCTCTGAAACAGGCAGTCACAGCATCACTGAGGCTGGCAAAGCCCCCTGAGCTCCTCCAGCCCAGCCCAGCCCCTGGCATCACCCCAGCAGCCAGACCAGGGCACTCAGGGCCACAGCCAGGCTGTCCTTCAACACCTCCAGACACAGGGACTCCCCCCCCTGCCCTGGGCAGTCCAGTCCAGGCTCTGAGCACCCTTTCCCTGAGGAAGGGCTTCCTGACAGCCAACCTAACCCTCTCCTGGCAGCTTGAGACACTGCCCTCTCATCCTGACACTGAGTGCCTGGAAGAAGAGCCTGACCCCCACCTGACTGCACCCTCCCTTCAGGGAGCTGGAGAGAGGGAGAAGGTCCCCCCGAGTCTCCTCTTCTCCAGGCTGAACCCCCCCAGCCTCTCCTCATCAGCCTCTCCCTGCAGTCCCCTCCCCAGCCTCGCTGCTCCGGGCGCCCACCTGGCTCCTGGCAGTGCCAGGTCTCCTCCTCTGAGCAGAGGTTTCCTGAAAGGGGATTCCACGTCAGAAACGAGCGCAGCAGGACACGGCCATCGATCTTACCCCCCAGTCCTGCCCGGGTTCCCCCCCATTCCCAAGCCGAGGGCTGCTGAGAAGTAGCCTCCTCGGCTCTCACGGGGGCACCGCTCGCTTTGCACGCAGCCTCTGTCCCGCAGCTCCCCCGGGACTCTCCAAACTGCCGGGGAAGGTCTCGGCATTCCAGGCACGTATCCTACCCGTTGTACTGCCTCGCCTCACAGCCCTCGACCTCAACTGTTCCTTTGTCTGTTCGCACAGCCACCCCTCAGTACCGGCCTCCCGTGAGGCGGTGGGAGCACTTGGGGATGGTGGCCCCCCAGCACAGGGTTTATCCACCCCATCCAACGGGAGCCATCGGTTGACCAAGCTCTCTCAGCAGCAGAGCCACAGCACCGCTACTCTGCACTGGTGAGACCACATCTGGAAGACTGGGTCCAGGTCTGGGCCCCTCAGTTCCAGGAGGACACAGAGCTGCTGGAGGGTGTCCAGCACAGAGCAACGGAGAGGATGAAGGGAGGAGAGCAGCTCCCTGCTGAGGAGAGGCTGAGGGAGCTGGGGCTCTGGAGCTGGAGAAGAGGAGGCTGAGGGGGGACCTCATTGCTGTCTCTCAATCTGTGAGGGGTGGGTGTCAGGAGGATGGAGCCAGGCTCTGCTCAAGGGCATCTGGGGACAGGACAAGGGGCACTGGGTGCCAGCTGGAACAGAGGAGGTTCCCTCTCAATCTCAGCAGGACCTTCTTCCCAGGGAGGGTCCCAGAGCACTGGCACAGGCTGCCCAGGGGGGCTGTGGAGTCTCCTTCTCTGCAGACGTTCCAGCCCCGCCTGGCTGTGTTCCTGTGCCACTGGCTCTGGGGGATCCTGCTGTGGCAGGGGGACTGGACTGGATGATCTTTCCAGGTCACTTCCCATCCCTAAGGACTCTGTGATTGCTCCTGCCCACAGGTGACAGAGGACAGTGCTTTCCAGGAGGTGCAAACCGAGGAAACACGGTGCCTCCCAGCTGGCAGTGCATGCCCCGGGGTGACCAGCCCTCACTGCTGGCACCTCTGCAGCGCTGCTCTGTAGGCTGCAGGTCTGCACAGCACACCCACAGCTCAGCTACCAGGGGCTGCTCCTGTGAGTCTGCAGTGAAAACGGGGGGCAAATGCCCTCAAACAGCCGAGTAAGGATGAGGTGCCTTGTAATGATCACCAGGACAGCTTTAAAGGCTTGGAGCTCTATCAGCTGCCCTCACTCACTCACCGCACCCCAGGAGCAGCAGCAGCAGAGCTCCAGTCTCCTTCCCACGGGGCAGCTCTCCCTCGGCTGGGGTTTTCCTCATCGTGCTCAGACGGCAGCTGCATCCTCCTCCTCCTCTTGTTTCGCTCCAAGCACACGACACAGCTCCTGTAGGTCTGCTGCTCCGTCTCCTCTCCCCCAGCCCCAACCTGAAAAGCCCCCTCCCAGGCTGAACCGCTCGCCCGTCTCCAGGGGCCTCACTCCGTTCTGCGGCTGCTTCGACTGCCAGAGCAGCCCAGTGGGGCAGGAAGGCAGAGAAAGGCTCCGTTCCCATAGTAACTCGTTCCCTCTACCCACTCATTAGATTAACGCCTCTCGGAGCGGAGGGAGCGCGACAGCGGCTCAGAAACACCAGTCCCAGGCAGTGCTGGAGTGTGAGCCGCAGCCAGCGCTCTCCTCAGAGCCACTGCTCAGCAGCATCCCGAGTGGCATCCCAAGTGGCTCCCATCGCTCACAGACCGCGGCTGAGGCACCAGGCTGACAGGACCGCTGCAACTCCCCGCCGCAAGGTCGGAGCTGCAGCAGAGCAAGGAGTTCCCAGTCTCCGGGAGCAGAGCCCAACATTCAGGCAGCACCTTGCTGCAGCGGAGGTCTCATTCCCAGCCCCAGCCCCAGCGCTGCTGTCAGGACTGTCCTCCCCACCCTCAGGCAGGCTGTGTCCAGCACTCCAGCGTGAGGTGACTTCACCAAAGTCCGAGCCCAAGGAGCAAATTCACGTGCCAACGGCACACGGCTAGACAAAAAGCCTTGGGGCCACCGCTGCTCCATCAGCGCGGCAGCTGTCGGCCCTGAAAAGCTTGCACAGACCCTTCGACACCAGAGTCTGCAGCAACGGCTGCCGGTGAAACCCAGAGGGCATGGGAGCCAGGGGTCAGGCAGCTCTGCTGGCGACACTCACTCCTTCCCCAGAGCTTTCCCGTTCCCAGGCACCGCCACCCGGAGCACAAGCAGCCCTCTCCTGCCAGCCCTCTCTCCCGACTCCTCAGCGAGGCTCTCCAAGGGCTCTACCACACGTGGGTACACACGTACGCCGTGTCCCTGGGTGCTACCGTGACACAGAGACATCGAGCTGGCCAAACACTCTGCCTCCAGCCCTCTGCAGCCACAGAGGTGAAGCCTATTCACACCTAACAGTGTAATTCAGGGACTCTTCTCCCTGGCCGCTTCCCATCAGTGGCCTCTGTTTATCCTGAGGCTCTCCTGGAGACAGCCTCCAACTTCTCTGCTCTGCTGGAATCAGCAGCTCTGGAGCTGGGAGAAGAGGAGTCTGAGGGGGGACCTCATTGCTGTCTCTCAGTCTGTGAGGGGTGGGTGTCAGGAGGATGGAGCCAGGCTCTGCTCAAGGGCATCTGGGGACAGGACAAGGGGCACTGGGTGCCAGCTGGAGCAGAGGAGGTTCCCTCTCCATCTCAGCAGGACCTTCTTCCCAGGGAGGGTCCCGGAGCCCTGGACCAGGCTGCCCAGGGGGGCTGTAGAGTCTCCTTTTTAGAGTCTCCTCGCGTGGCGAGGCCGTGGAGGCACGTGCACTGCAGGACGCAGTGCCTGGCGTCGGGGCACACGGCAGTGCCACTGCTGACTGAGGTCCCTTCCGATCCCTGATGAGTCCATGACCCTGTGATGCTGGGTACTGCTTCCCTCNCCAGCAGGGTGGAGCAGAGCCGAGGGGGAGGAGTGACCTGGAATCTCTATGTAAAGCAGGCACTCCGCTCCCCACAGTCACAGAGCCAGCCTGTGCCTGTGGTCAGTCTCTTAGCTAAATCTTGAGCTGCAGTCAGCTGCAGCCGCCTGATGCCCGGGGGCTGTGCCAGGCGCGTGGCGAGGCCGCGGAGGCTCGTGCACTGCAGGACGCAGTGCCTGGCGTCGGGGCACATGGCAGTGCCACTGCTGACTGAGGTCCCTTCCGATCCCTGATGAGTCCATGACTCTGTGATGCTGGGTACTGCTTCCCTCCCCTCTTCTGACAACCACCGCCTCCCTCGCCGCAGCCCGGCCGGTTCTCATCGCCGACCCCCGCACTCGTGATGCAAGAAGACAGATTCCCAGGCTGTGACATCTCCTCTGGAACAGCCGACTGCTGACCCAACCCTGCTCCTCCACGGTTGTTACGGATGGGACTGAGCTTCTCCGGGTGACAGAGCCGCTCGGCGGCTGAGATCAGCCCTCTGCTCAAGCAACAGATTCAGGCTGCAAATCAGCAGCGCAGAGCGTGTGACTCTGACAGCTACTGCAACCCAACCGTTCTCCCCACTGCTCTCCCACCCTGCAGACGGCTCCTGGCTGCTGATGTCACTTTGGGGACCGTGACCTCTGCAGCAGGCTGCAAAGCTCTGCTCTGGCTGCATCGCCTCGGGGGACTCTGTCTCTGTCCACTGTAGAATCACAGCANTGGCGTCGGGGCACATGGCAGTGCCACTGCTGACTGAGGTCCCTTCCGATCCCTGATGAGTCCATGACTCTGTGATGCTGCGTACTGCTTCCCTCCCCTCTTCTGACAACCACCGCCTCCTTCGCCGCAGCCCGGCCGGTTCTCATCGCCGACCCCCGCACTCGTGATGCAAGAAGACGGATTCCCAGGCTGTGACATCTCCCCTGGAACAGCCGACTGCTGACCCAACCCTGCTCCTCCACGGTTGTTACGGATGGGACCGAGCTTCTCTGGGTGACAGAGCCGCTCGGCGGCTGAGATCAGTCCTCTGCTCAAGCAACAGATCCAGGTTTAAGGAAGCTGCAAATCAGCAGCGTCAGAGGTGTGACTCTGACAGCTACTGCAACCCAACCGTTCTCCCCACTGCTCTCCCACCCTGCAGACGGCTCCTGGCTGCTGATGTCACTTTGGGGACCGTGACCTCTGCAGCAGGCTGCAAAGCTCTGCTCTGGCTGCATCGCCTCGGGGGACTCTGTCTCTGTCCACTGTAGAATCACAGCATCATCAGGGATCAGAGGGGACCTGGAGAGCCCATCCAGTCCAGTCCCCCTGCCACAGCAGGATCCCCCAGACCCAGTGGCACAGGAACACAGCCAGGCGGGGCTGGAACGTCTGCAGAGAAGGAGACTCCACAGCCCCCCTGGGCAGCCCCTTCCAGGGCTCTGGGACCCTCCCTGGGAAGAAGGTCCTGCTGAGATGGAGAGGGAACCCCCTCTGCTCCAGCTGGCACCCAGTGCCCCCTGTCCTATCCCCAGATGACCCTGTCCCAGAACGAAGCAGGAGGCCAATCCAGAGCTGCCTCAGCCCCAGGACTGGAGAGAGTCACCTCTGCCTCTCTGTCCATCTGCCCTGGGGCACCTGCCAAGCAAGGGCTGCCGCACGGGCAGTGGCAAAGCCCTCTCCCCGGCTTCCACCCCCCGAACAGCAACAGCCATCAGTGGCAAAAGCCACCTACTCGCCGCTGGAAGCAGGACCTTTCCAAGGGCAGAGGGTCCAGATGCCCCTGTCTTACAGCTCCAATACAGCTCTCAAGCCCGGTGCCCCTGCTGCCAGGCGTTCAGCCCGTGCTGAGAGCTTCCCCCAGAAGGGAGAGCTGAGCCGAGCACAGCGGGAGGAACGGCAGGTACCGGCACAACCCAAAGGCACTGCTCTGGTTTGCAGGGGGGGTTGCAAGAGGAAACAGAGGGGAGACAGACGCAGAGCCAAGAGAACTGATTAGTACCTTCAGAGTCCTGGAAGGAGCGCTGCATCGACTCCTAATTAGGGTTTCGAGGATGCAAAGTCGAGGCAGCAGTCCTGGCTCCTGCAAGGATAACGACTTCCCACGCTCACTACATCCCAGGCAAAGCCCTCAGAGACAGCAGAACCCGCTCCTCGGTCTGGAAGTCTCCAAACCATCGCAGACCCAGGCAACAGTATCAGCAATCTAACAGGGACTCCCTTTTCCCCTGCGCTCCACGAGAGAACAGCTACAGGCTGATCAGGGCACTGCCAGCCAGCTGGCTGAGGACACAGGGCTGGGTGCTGTCACCCACCCCTGCAGACTGTGCTGCCAGAGAGCTGGAGAGCTGGGCAGAGAGAGAGGGAGTGAGGGACAACAGGGGCTGGGGAGAGCCTGGCAGCTGGGCAAGAACAGCCCCAGGGACCAGGAGAGGGGGGCACTGACCTGTTGGAGAGCAGGGGAGGAGAAAGGGACCTGGGGGTCCTAGTGGCCAGCAGGGTGACTCTGAGCCAGCAAGGTGCTCTGGTGGCCAAGAGGGCCAACAGCATCCTGGGGGGATCAGAAGGGGGTGGTCAGCAGATGGAGAGAGGTTCTTCTCCTCCTCTACTCTGCACTGGTGAGACTGCATCTTCAGGACTGTGTCCAGTGCTGGGCCCCTCAGTTCCAGAAGGACACAGAGCTGCTGGAGGGTGTCCAGCGTAGAGCAACGAAGATGATGAAGGGAGGAGAGCAGCTCCCTGCTGAGGAAAGGCTGAGGGAGCTGGGGCTCTTGAGCTGCCCCACACTTTCTCTTCTCCTGGGTCACAAGCAGAAGCTTCCCAGCTCTTCCTGGTAACAAACATCATCTGTCTGGTCCTTCAGTGCTCTCTGGCCCCTTCCTGGGCTCCCTACACTAAGTCCATTCTTTCTTCTACTGGCAAGCTCAGCGCTGGAGGCGTCACTGCAGGCGCAGCCTTGGCAGCGCTGGGAACGCGTTTGCAGGCAACGAGATGCTGCAGGCACGGAGAACGAACGCGTTAAGGTTTGCAACAGCAATGGAGCCGCCCTCAGCCCTGACCTGGTAGCCCTGCAAGTCAGCCCAAAACGGCTCTGGCTGTATGCCTACAGCACCCTCACGGCTGTGCTTCAGCCTCAGCCCTAACACCACCAGGCTGACTACATCCACGGCCAACAAAGGGTAAACAGCAGGACCCACCGCATCCGAGCATCCACTTCCACCCATTCTTCACCCTCGGGAGCCTTTTGTGCCTGCCAAGGTCATCGTCTTCTCATCTCCACACAAACCCTCGCGGGGGCTGCAGGAGAGAGCACCGAGCGGAACGCGGACGGATGTCGCAAGGCCAGAGAGCAGAGCTGGGGGGCCACAGCCCAGCTGGAAAGAGCAGACAACAGGAACCTTATGAAACGCTCTGACCTCAGGGTTGCACTGAGCTGTGCGGATCCTCCCACGCACAGACAGCATCACCCTGCAGGACGCTGTGAGGTCCCGAGCCCGCGGAACTCGACGGCGACAGCTGTTTTCAGCTCGTCCCAGTACTGGCCGTAGGCAGGGGCTGTGCCGAGGCAGCGGCACGCAGGTGGGGCTGTGCAGAGCGGCTCCCTGCTCGCGGGGTAGCGTTTGCAGAGCGGGCTCCGACAGATGCAGCCGCGAAGGCGCCGCCAATGCTCCGGCCCCCCGTGGAAGCGGAGCGGTGAGTCAGAGCCGCTGGAGAGCCACCCCAGAGGAAAGCTGTGACTAACGTTGGTCCTCTGGCTGCAGCGTCCTAGCCCTGTCTTTGTAGGCGATGGCTGTGCTGAGCACACAGCTAACACTCTCACTCGGAGCACTGTCTTGCGTCTCTCTACAGAGCCAAACGAACGTCGGCCCTCAAGCCCAGCTGTGACCCCCTGAAGCGCAGAGCTGCCCCAGGAGAGGGGATCTTCTCCTTCTAGCAGAGCCAAGCCATCACACCGGGCACCCACCAGTCCTCTGAGCTTTTAACGAGACACAACTGCCCAAGAAACTCCTCCACGGTCCCGAAAGCCTTTGCAGAGTCCTCGCTCCTCCCGCCCTTCCTGCAAGCCAGGCGTTTGAAACGCAAGCCAGGAGCGAGTGACACAAAACCACTGGCCGCCTGGCACGTAACCAGCGGGGCGAGCGGGGACTCCTCCTGCTGCTTGAATGCACAGGAACCTGCTGCTGCTGACCAGGACATCAGAGTCATGGAACCCTCCTGGCTGCAAAGGACCCCCAGGGTCCCCAGGTCCAGTCCTCATCCCAACAGCTCTCAACCAGGCCAAGACCAACGAGTCCCTCCTACCGGCCCTGCACGAGACACCACGGTAACACTCGACAGGGAAGGAAGGAGCCTTCGTGTCCCCTTCCAGGAATGGAGACAGTGAAACAGGAAGGGGAAGGGGGAAAAGACACAAGAGTTTTACTCACAGAGTCACTCAGGTTGGAGGAGACCCTTGGGATCACCGAGTCCACCCGCCAACCCTACTCTCCCAAGTTCAGCCCTAACCGCAGCCCCCCGCACGGCACCTAACAGCCTTCAAACACCCGCAGCGGTGGTGATGCCTCCATCCCGTCGACTTCCCCCAGGAGGGGTGAGACCTGAGGTGCAGCGAGCGCCCCGGCACCGTGACGCATCGCGCAGACGACTGCGAGAGCTCGGAGCTGCAAGAGGCAGGAGCAGGGATTTACTGACGTCTTCGAGTCGTAAACCATCCCACCCTATGCCCCCCTGTCACCCAGCAGTGGCGCTCCCCATGTGCTTGGGAGCAGACTTCAGACTCCCCAGCTCCTCCGCATCAGCTGTCCTCATGTTTGCTCTCCAGAGCGCGGGTCTGCCTGCCAGCATGAGTCAGCACAGGGCTCCAACTAATGAGCAGCTCAGAGCGAGAGACAGCGGCTTCCGAAGGAAACCACGGGGCTGGAATCCTCCGAGAGGCAGTCAGCAGGAGCCAGCACAGGCAAAGCTTCCCCATCTCTACTTCTGCGTTATCGATCCGAAAACACGAGGGAGAACCCCGCGGGAGAGCTGCCTGCAGCCAGCCAGCATCGCCGAGCACCCACCCACCGGCCCCCAGGAGCCCAGACACCAGGATCCATCCCTCTTGACAGGTGCCTGGGCTTGAGGAGAACCCGGTATCGCTCCCCCCCCGTTATTTCCACTAAGGAAAAGCTTGCTTTCCCCCCAGACCTCAGGGTGGAGGTTTAGCAGGGGAACTCCTCTCGGCCTGAGCGAGAGACCTCCGACAGCTTCGCTACGCATCCCGAGCTGCTGGACTCTGCCACTGCATGCGTGAGCGCCGATCTGCATCCCGGGCTGCTTCCCCAGCGCTGCAGTTTGCTCCCGACACAGCTTCACCACGGAGTTCAGTCACAGCAGGCCCTGCTGCCCCGGCACCCACCCGTGCCAGAAGGCTGGAGCGGCACCACAGCGGTGTGAGCCGTGACATCTGGCCAGAGGCAGCAGCCTGCAGTTTGGGGGCTCCCTCCGAGCGCGGGGTAGCTGACAGCTCTGCTCGTCGGCTGCTGAGAGGCATTTTGCTTCCGAGGGGCAATCTTCCAGCTCCTCGTGCTGATCGCTCAGCTGTCGCTTGGCGAGGCGAGATGCCGTCCAGCAAGGCTGCGAGCTGCAGGTAGAGGCTGTTTGAAGACGCTTGTCTGCCGCTGCACTTCCTCCTCATCCCTGCCGCTGCCAGGGAGTAGTTTTTAGCTCAGTGAAAGGAGAAACCAGATCAACCCCGCGGCTGTCCACAGGAAGATCCCTCACACGGGAGCTAACCCAGCATCTTTAAACAGAGACCTCTGCTTGCAGGAGCAGCACAGCCAGGGGGGCTGTGGAGTCTCCTTCTCTGCAGACGTTCCAGCCCCGCCTGGCTGTGTTCCTGTGCCACTGGGTCTGGGTGACCCTGCTGTGGCAGGGGGCCTGGACTGGATGGCCTTTCGAGGTCCCTTCTGATCCCTAAGGACTCTATGAGTGAACTGCTGGCATCACCTGTCCCAACAGGGCAGGCGGCCTTCAGAGAGCAGCTGCAGGACACCTGACGCCTCCTCTTTGAGCAGCAGCATCACTACTGACAGCCTGCCTCCAGCCCCTGCTCACACAGCAGCGCTCGCTGCTCACCAGCCCACACTGTGTTCCCTCCATCTGACAGCACCCCTGGCACCCTCCACCACCACCCCTGGCACCCTCCATCACCACCCCGTCACCCTCCACCACCACCCCTGGCACCCTCCACCACCACCCCTGGCACCCTCCACCACCGCTGCACCCCAGAGCTGCCTACAGTCTCCGTCAGCCTGCAGCCCGGCCCTCCCACAGCAGAGTCCTGAACCCACAGGAGGTTTCCGTGCCTGCAGCCATCAGTCAAGCTCAGACGACAGCGCAGCTCAGACAGCAGCGCAAACCCCGGGGCTGCGTCAGGAGGACCTCGTCTCAGGCTCCGGCAGCCGCAGCCGCACAAGCCTCTCGGTCTCTCCTGGCAAGGTAACAGCGCTGACTGTTGTGGTTACTGCAGCACTGCCTTTCTACCGCTGCTCCCTGCAAGGAGCTCACCTAGGGCAGCTAATCCCCAGCTCTGAAGCCAGCAGAGCTGTTCCAGCAGCACAAAGGCTCCAGCAGCCTGCAGGCAGGGGCTCTCCGCTACCACCCTGATTTATTTCAGAGCCCGCTGAGGAGCAGCCACGCAGGCGGGCACAGGAGGGGCTCTGGTCATCTCGCTCCCTGCTTTCCACTTCCCATTTGATTCCTTCACTCTTGTGTAGGCACAAGCAACAGCAGCTGTGGGTCTGTTACTCACTCACCTGCACTCCAGAGCTGTCTGGGACCAAAACCACCCCAAATCTGCCAGACTCCAGCAGTTCTCCTCCGGTTCCCAAGTGACTCTGTCTGCTGTCTGGTCCCAGGAGCGGAGGCTCTAAACGAATGAGCTGAGTACTACAGAAGAGAAGGAACAGAAACCCCGGAGGGCAGAGTCCCCCCTCCCAGCACTACTGCAGCAACCGGCTCCGAGGAAGGGGCATCGGCTGGGGTTTTAGTTTTCCAGTGTCACAGCAATTCATGAGACCCAGGGCCACCTGCAAGCTGCAAGGGCTGCTGCTCTGCCAGCGCCAGCTCTCCTCATGGGCACCCTCAGCTCCGCTTCAAAACCCCCTGCCTCTGCAAGCACTGGCACAGCGGTCTGGAGGAGGCTGCACTCACACTCACCAGGGATGGAAAGGACCTTCAACCCACCCAGCCCAACCGCCTGCCCTCCAGCCCCCAACCAGTGCCCCAGCCCCCCTGGCTGCCCGGTTGTTGAACCCCTGAGGGGACTCTCGCTGCCTCCACCCCCTCCCCTGTGCCAAAGCCTCCCCACTCTGGCTGGGAGGCAGTTTTTCCCCAGATGCAGCCTGACCCCAGTTGCTCTGTCCTAAGGAGAAGAGGCCACCCCACTATTGCCGGCAGTTGGCTGATCCCCCCTCTAACCTCACTGTGCAACAGGCAGCTCTTCCCCTTCCAGGCACCTGCAGAGGCACAGCGGGTTTGCTACCTCCAGTCCCTCCGCACGCACTCAGGCGTGGGCTCAGCCTCCTCCTACCGCAGCACCAGCCGTACTCGGCTTCCCCCAAACACCCTGCCCAAGGCACAGATGAGAGGCTTCAGTCAGGGGAGACCCGAGCTGTGCCCTCAGCACCCTGCTCCCTGTGCTCGTGGCAAGGAGCACCCCACGGCGCTCTGCTTCCATCCCTGAGCTCCTCCTGGCCCAGGCAGGACGGAGGGGCAGGACGTGCAGCCAAACCTCCTCATTAGCAGAGTTTTCCTCCTCAGAGCATCAGAGAGCCGGGGCAGGTCAGCACTGTTTGTACCAGCAGACGCAGCTGGAGCTCAGACAGATCTCATTAGGCAGCTACAAATCCGCCCTCGGAGCTGGCGATGAAGCTGCAGCACTGAGGCGGCGGCAGAAGGGCACCTCTGGCCGGCCTGGGTACCTGGGGGATGTACTTACAGCACTGGGAAGCCCTTTGCAAGCACCCTGCTCGGCGTGGCACGGCACCGTGAGGGGCTCCTCGCAGCCTTCTTGTTAGGTGGAGTCTTCTCTGTTACTCAGACGCTTCTGCTCCAGGTTGCTCCACGCTGACAGCCCGGGCTCCGTTGTAACTGCAGGCTGACGGTGGTTACTTGCCCCTTGCCCTGGCACTGGGTGCCCCTGACCAGAGCCTGCCTCCTTCCTCCTGACCCCCCCCCTTCCCATCTTGATCAACAGCCATGGGGTCCCCCCTCAGGCTCCTTTGTCCCCAGCTCCCTCAGCCTCTCCTCAGCAGGGAGATGCTCCCCTCCCTTCAGCATCCCAGTGGCTCTGTGCTGGACTCTCTCCAGCAGCTCTGTGTCCTTCTGGACCTGGGATCCAAGAACTGGACGCAGGATCCCAGATGGGGTTTCCCCAGAGCAGAGGGGGAGCAGAGGGAGAGGAGAGCCTCTCTGGATCTCCTAACCACCCCTTCTAGCCCACCCCAGTACGCGTGTTCGCAACTTGGCCAGCAGACCCCTCAGTCTCCTCTCTTCCACCTTCCTGTGCCCGCACGCAAGACGGCAGCAGGGACCAGACTGTCACCTGCCAGAGCAGAGCAGAGCAGAGCAGCCAGCACCGTGTCACGTCGAGGAACACACTGCTTCCCTGGGAACGGCTACTGACGGCGACTGCTCACCAGCCCAGGGTGGCCACCACCACTGCGCTCGGGTCTCTACAGTTCGTTATCCCCCGTCTGCCCTCGACGGCTACTGGGCCCTTCTCCGTGGCAACGGCCGCTGGTGGAGCTGAGTTTCAAGAGAAACCCACGGCCCCCCTCACTTCCAACGCAGCGGGCGCAGCGGCTGCGGGAGCAGTCGGGCTGCAAACGCAGCGAGACAGCCGCTGTTGGTCTCCTCTCTCTGCTCCCCAGCCCCTGGCAGCCCCGGCGCTGCCCCGTGCTTCCGCTGGCCCTCTGCTCTGCAGCCCGCAGCTCGTGAGCCGCCGGTCACGCGTGGGCTCCGAGGAGCGGCCAGGGCTCCGGAGCGCTGCAGGCTCCGTCCTGAGCTAAACGGCACCGGGCTGCTGCAGAGATGCCATCCGCCCCCTCTGCTCTGCTCTCGTGAGACCCTCTGCAGGACTGCGTCCAGGTCTGGAGCCCCCAGCACAGGAAGGAGATTGAGCTGTGGGAAGGTGTCCAGAGCAGGGCCATGAGGATGAGGGGAGGGCTGGAGCACCTCTGCTACGGGGACAGGCTGAGAGAGCTGGGGCTGTTCAGCCTGGAGGAGACTCCGGGGAGATCTCAGAGCAGCTTTCCAGTCCCTGAAGGGGGCTACAGGAGAGCTGGGGAGGGGCTGTTTGCAAGGGCTGGGAGTGGTAGGAGCAGGGGGAATGGTTTCCAGCTGGAAGAGGGGAGGTTGAGACTGGAGGTCAGGAGCAAGTTCCTCACGATGAGGGTGCTGAGACCCTGGACCCCAGGCCCACCCACACCAGAAGGAGAGGTCTAGCAAGCAGCCTGCTCTTTGAATCAACCACCAGGCACATCCACCAGGAGAAACCCTCCCGTTTCAGAGAGGCCTTGTGGTTCCTCCTCCCCTGGCCCTGGCAGGACGGGCTGCAGAAACCCCAGAGACTCTGGCAGGGCAGGCTGATCCCTGGTCCTTCACTGGACCTCTCCCTACTGTGCTAGCTGCTGCGGGTGCTGGGGGGAGCAGCGGCTCTTTCGGGGTCACATGCACTGTCAACAGCCAAGCTGTCTGGCTGAGAGTCAAACAGAAGGGGGTCGGTGCCCGCTGCAGGCTGCTGAAGCAGAGTCCTCCGCTGCCACCACTGCCATCACCACCACCTTCCTTCCCACCGCCGCTGTAGCCGGACGCCCATCATTGAGATGCAAAACCCATCAGCCCTGAGAAGCAGCAGGGGTTGCTCACTGAGCAGCAGAGAGCAGGGCCCGGCAGAGGCCGGGGCAGTGTCAGGAGAGAGCAAAGAGGCAGTGCCAGCCTGGCTTCCTGAAGGTGCTCTGCTGAACCCGCAGCTGCCCGGGCACCGACATCAGCGGCGACCAAAGAGTTCGGCAGCGCTAATTGGAAGGAGCTCAAGTGCACTGCAAGTCCGCTCCACAGGACTTCCTGGCCACTCTGATGGAATTAACTTCATCCTAATCCCTCCTGCTCACATGACGCGTCCTGCTCCTGCAGCAGCGGCACTTCAAACCATTAAAGCCAGGTTAATTGCTCTGCCAGCCACTGCGAACACTCGGGGTGCCACCGCAGGTGGCAAAGCAGCCCCACGCAGCTAAGGAACCTCACGCTGTTTCCTCTGTGTCCGGGGGGGAAAGAACCCCCTCTTCCACAGTTCAGTAAACACCACTGCTGGTGCAAAGCTGGACACTGTGCTCGAGATGCTGAGGGCTGCTGGGCTGAGATGGGAGAGCTGCAGTACGCGTGTTCGCAAAGCCCAGCAGCTTCTGGTCTCTTTGGTGGTCACATCCACTGGCCTGGCATCACCCACAGAAAGCTCAGCTTTGATAAACGGAATGAATGAGGCTGGCAGAGCCCTCTGAGCTCCTCCAGCCCAGCCCAGCCCCTGGCATCACCCCAGCAGCCAGACCAGGGCACTGGGACCACAGCCAGGCTGCCCTTCTCCCCCTCCAGACACGGGGACTCCCCCACTGCCCTGGGCAGTCCAGTCCAGGCTCTGAGCACCCTTTCCCTGAGGAAGGGCTTCCTGACAGCCAACCTCACCCTCCCCTGGCAGCTTCAGGCCCTGCCCTCTCACTCCAGTGCCAGTTTCCTGGGAGTAGAGCAAGGGAGTTGTAGAGGGAGAAGGTCCCCCCTGAGTCTCCTCCAGGCTCAACACCCCCAGCTCCATCAGCCTCTCCCTCCAGTCCCTTCCCCAGCCTCCTCAGGTGGATAAATCCGACTGAGTTACACACAGGTTACTGCAGGTCTGCGACACCAGAGCAGCTGCAGGGTGTTTTACACGCTTGTGGGTACAGCACACGCTCTGCACCCGAATTCTATCAGTCAGAGGAGGAACGGAGCGGTCAAACACCGTCAGAAAGGAGCTCACCTTCAAAACTCCAAGGATTAAAACTTCCCCTCCAGTGCCTGCGAACTCTCCCAGTTTCCCTCGAGCCGGACACCCAGACCCGAGACCAGTCTGTACCTCAGCAGCAGTGCCCGGTAACAACACCCCCAGAGCTTCCCCTGCTTTGCTCAGCACGTCTCCCGTCGTCAGACCAGCTTGGCGACTGTGAAGTTACTCGGGCAGAAGACAACCCAAAGCTAGGGCTCTGCCCCGTCCATTCCCACCTCCCTCCACGGTGACTCCGGGTGTTCGGTTTACCCGAGGGCCAGGGATTTCACCAACGACTCTATCCCCCCCAGTCAGGTGTGGAAAGGGTCTGTGGCTGCAGCATCAGACACGGCGGGCAGTGCAGAGCGCTCCTGCTCACAATCCCCCGCTGTTCACAGACAGCACCAGAGAGGAGGAAAGGCATCGCCCAGAGAGCGATGCAGTCCCTGCAGCAGCAGCAGCAGCTGTCTCCAGCACAAACAACATCGAGGCGTTGTGGGTCGAGGGACTTTATTCGATCAGACCGCAAGCATCTCCGAGCGTACAGAAGAAAACAGCGCCTCTCCTACAGCTCCACCGAGGGCTCTCCTTGCTGCGGGGAAACCCCACCTGGCAGACCCTCTTCCGAGCACCCCGTGCAAACCCCCCACCCCGAAGACTACAAGCGACACTGCGGGAAGCCTAGCGCGCTCAGCGGCCCTCAACGGGCTCTGGAGAAGCCACTCTGACGGTTCCCGAACTGCTCTAGGGGACACTACGTGCCAGCAGGTCCTGCGTGAGGCAGGCTGTCTCATTCGCCCACAGCAGACAGCCGGACCACGCTGCTCGAGCGGCGAGAAGCAACGACAGCTCTGCTGATGGATGCTGTCCCCTGCCCTGCCCAGCGTTTCAACGCTGCCAAGGCAGAGGGAACGAGGAGCTACAAGCGGGGTCTGCGCCCTAAGCAGCTGTTTCCCACAGCACGTGCGCGGCAGGGACGGAAGGCTGGCCTGCTCAGCATCGCGCTGCCGTTAGCGAGTGCGGGAGGCGCCGTCGCGGTTACGCTGCTCCGAACCACCCGTCGCCCCCACGCAGACGCTTTCCGGGGAGGCTCCGCTCAGTCCTGTCACTCAAAGCATCTCCTCCAAGCAGCACAACTCACCGCAGCCTTTGGTCGTGCCAGCTGGTCCCGCGTTGGGCCAGGACGCCACTGCTCTCCGTGCTCTGGCAGCTGCACTGCTGTCAGGACAGGCAAGGCGATGCTCGTGGAGAGAGGCCGCTGCTTCAGCTGGTACTACTGGAAAACAGCTTTGAGCACGAGAGCCCTGCCTTAGGTCTCACACTCACAGCCGGAGGGTTGAGCTGAAGGGGAGAAGCAGCCAGCGGTTCCTCCCGCTCCCCAGAAGAGCCTCTCTGCAGCCCCTTCTCTGCCGTTTCCCCAGCTGACGCCATCCACCCCGGGGAACAGGGAGCTGTGCGGCGAGACGGCGGTTCCTGGCCACCTGTGCAGCACCCGCAACGCGGGCGCCTGAGCCATCACCTTCTAGCTGCTCCCTGTAGCTGAAGAGAGACGCCCGGCCCTGCTGCGCCTCGGGAGATCATCCAGCCCAAGCGCAGGGCCGATGAACGCCGAGCACGCACGGGCTCTCCGACGGCGTTCTGCCCGCAGCACGCCCAGCTACGCCGGCTTTCAGCCCCACCGCTTCGGCAGCCACGAGCCCTCCCTCTGGAGCGCCCAGGCCGCTGCAGAGAAAGCACTAACGCGTCGCAGAAGTCTCTTCCAGGGTGACAGAACTGTTGGGGGAGGTCTGTTGTCAGTCACCCCACTGGAAAGCACTCTCCTGCACTCGCGCCTGTATTACAAGAAGTTTCCCCAGCGTCCGAATTCCCAGCCTCCTCAAGCACTTTACAGCTGCCTGGTGGGTTTGCTCCAGGACGAACACTCTACACACGCGTTACTCGCTGCTCCAAAGGAAATCACCTCCTCAGAAGATCCCGAGCACAATGCTCAGCCCCTGCCCCGTCAGCACCGACAACACCAGGACATGGAATCCTCAGGGATAGGGAGGGACCTCGGGAGATCATCCAGCCCAATCCCCCTGCCAGCGCAGCATCACCCAGACCAAGCGACACCCTCCAGGTACCTCACCCTGCTGGTGAAGGACAGCGCTGTGGACTCCCTGGTGCCTAAAGCCCTCAGAACCCAGCGCGAGCAGCGCTCCTGCCAACCGAGAAGGCGGCAGAGAACACGTTCGTTACCCAGCAGGACAGACTCTTCATCGAGGAGGCACGCTGGGATAAACGGCGATGCAGCTATGCACCCGCACTTCCACGAAGGCTCATCTGTCTGCTCACCTACTCCCTCAACTCTGTTTCACGCAGACCGGTAGTGGAACCACAGCCACCACGTGCACAGCCTGACAGCCAGGGTCAGGGTCAGCAGCGCAGGACCCGACGCAAGGAAACCGCTTCGCTTGAACAGGGTGGGACACGTCACCTGCCTCTCGGGGCGGCGGCTCCGTGTCTGAGAGGTAGTCTAGTTGCTCATTTGACTGGGAGAGGTAGAGCTGGTTGAGAGGGCGAGAGGTAAGACCAGTCAAAGCGATCATCATCCTAAGTTCCCTAAGATGCAAAGAAAAGGCTCCCAGCCCGAGTTTCCTCACGGCAGCAGGGCTGCGGCTGGCTGGCTGGCTGGCGCTTCCTCACGGTCACAGAGACAAGGGTGTCTGAAAATCACCATGCAGGGAGAGAACGCTCCCAAAGCAGCGCCAGAGACAGCCTACCTACGCTCCAGCACACGACAACGGGCAATCTAACACACACAGACTGAAGGTTAATGCGTCGAAGAGGCTCCCCTCCTCTGGCAGGCTGCTATCACTAGAAGCCCCAGACAAAGCAAGGGCTAGACGTTAAGGCTCAAGTCCCATCGGGTTCACCTACACAAACTATTCCACGCGCTTCCTTTCCCCACGTAAACACCCACGGATTCAGAGATGACTTCAGTCGCAGGCATCAAGCTCTCATCACCCTCGCACCAAGACGTCGGGGTGGAGAGTCACACGTAGTGCTCCCTCGGATTGATGTAGACTCTTCCAGGCGCCGAGTTGTGCAGGTACCTGCTGCTCCAGCTCCTGTAGTGGGTTTGCTGGTACACAGGGTACATCTGCTGAAGGTCGTCCTGCTCCTGCGGCTCTTCAACCTCCCAGGTCAGCTGCCTTCCGTTCCCAGTGCTCTAAACACAACCACAGAGCAGCAGTCAGTTCTTCAAACCCACAACTCTCTCCAAAGCTTTAAGCAGAGCGAGAGCTGCCTGATCTCCCAAACTCTCCTCCAAACCAAGCAGCAGCTTGAAAACCCCTGCTCCTGAGCTTTAGTAGCCCCAAAGTGAGCTTTGTCAGACTCTGAGACCAGCGGTCAGCACCCCGAGCTCGGCTACTGCATTCAAGAGAAACCCCAAAGCTGCAGCAGTTGTGTTTTCAGGGAGTCAAAGCTACCCAGGAAACACAGGCCGCTCCGGCGCTGCTGCCACGCTCCACCCCAGCCAGAGCGCGCGCACATCCAACACCTATTCACTAGGAGAGGCAGGACAGGGCCCCCTGGAAAGCATCCTATCCTTCCCGCTCTCATGGAGACGCAGTCGATGCCTCCATCAGGAGCCCAGGCTGTTGTTTATCCCTTAACGTCTTCTCTTTACCGTGTGCTGCAGGGTCCCAGCGTCTCTCTCCCTGTACTGGCTCTGTAAAGCCAACTGTTCACTCTGAAAGAAGAAAAGGCACAGCAGGAGTCACTGGCCAGCACCGCAGAACAGGACTGGCTGCGCAGCAGCGCTCACCACAGCACACGCTGCTCCGCGTCGAGTACCCCGATCCTGCCCGACCCACGGCACCAACACCCCGTATCTCCGCCTCAGGCGCTGCTACTGCTCAGCACAGCCTGCTAGCAAAACCACAGCCACACAGGGCAGGACGTTCGTCTGGAGCTCGGGGAGGGCTGGACTCGCAGAAGCCCATCAGACTCCTGGAGCACGGGAACAGAGGGAAGCCCACTCACCCGCCTTCCGCCAGCCGTGCCCTCTGCCGCCTGCGAAAGCAGACGTCACATTGCCATTCGGCAGTCATCTGCCCTTGGCTGCTTCCCAAGCCACAGTCCCAGCCCCGAGACCAGGAACGGACTCCTCAACACTCACCTTCAGCGCCCGTTACAGACACAGCAGAGAGCAGTATCCTCTAGAGGCCACACAATACGAGAACCTTCAACTAGACCTCCATCGACCTGGTCACAGAGGCGCTACAGAAAAGGCGAGGTGCAGCTTGGCTTCCACCCACATCCCTGCCTCTACTCTGAGTAGATGTGGGAGACAAAACCCTGCTGGTGTCAGTACGGGCTCCGGCACACAGGCACCCTGCCCGGCACGCACGGCGTGCGTTTCTAGGCAAGCAATGCAGTTTTGCTCCCCAGCACAATCTCCTGGGAGCAGAGCGAGTCAGAGGATGCCCCGAAGCACCGCTGCCTCTCCCACTCTTCACAAGTGTTTTGCAACAGAGCAATTCCTCCTGAAGCCACTGGAATTCTCCCATTGCTCAACTTCCTCTGGCCTGACCTCAAAACTCATCTGCTGGGCAGAGATCCCTCTCCGCAAGGACACAACCTTCAGGCTGCTCACTGCTGGCTCCCACTACAGCAAAGAAACCCTCCTGATAACAGCACTGCCCCGGCGACAGAACCCCAGACAGAGGCATCGGCCTTGTGCTGAATGCCTGTGACAAAGATGAACCTGGGCCTGGGCTGCCAACAGAACTGTTCCAGCTGCTCTTTCTTTGTCCCACATGAACCGCTTCTCAAGCCTGAGGATTCATGAACGCTTATACTGCTACCTGCAAACACCAGGACAGGGAAAGCACTGTGATTGCAGCAGTACTCCACCCTCCATGTGCTCTGTTACCTTAGGGTACTGTGTTACCCAGGCTGCTGTCTACAACCTCAGGTCACTGAAGGCACACTCGCACCCTCCAGGGCTCCGGGAGTCATTAGGACAGACACCGGCTGTCCAGCGGGATCAACCTCTGCATCAGGCCCCTTCACTTTAACACCAGCAGCCATCGTTTCAGAGAGGGGGTCACCCTGACTGCTGGGCCCCTGACAGGAGAGGCTTCCATCCAGCACACCACACTACAGGCAGCACTGCGTTAGAGGACACGGCCGACAGCGCGCACAGGGAGCACAGCTCCTGAGGCAATGACAAGATAAAATCACAAGCCAGGTAGCTGCCAGCCTGTCAGGGTTACGTAGGGATCTCCACTGGGAATTCAAACCGCTCCTCAGAACGCCAGGCGTCACCACGGACCTTCACCTACAGCTCCTGCTACTCCAGGAGGAGCAGTGTGCCAAACACTCCTACCGAGGGAAAAGGAAAGAGGCTCCTGGTTTCCTGCCCAGCACAGGTGACTTCACGCTAAGGAGACGGGATGTAGCTATCACGTACATGGGGAAGCCTCTGGAGCGTGAGCCGACTCACCTCCACACACGGCCGGCGAAGCCAGACTGGAGTCAAATGAGCAAGGTAACACCTCTCCTACCTCAGTTCCAGCCACAGGTCCCCGCTTACCTGAAGCACAGCTTCTTTCTGCGGTGCCGAGAACGCCCTCTCCTCACAGGAGGATGGTTTGTGAGTGGGTGGAAGATCAATCCTGCAGGAAGAGGAATGAAACACAACACGGCAGTTCGTGCAGTCCAGCTGAGCGGTCAGGGGGTGCTTCAGCTGCCACACCACCCCCCACTCAACAATGACACACACGAACCGGGGCAACACTCCCTCCCAACACCCACCACCCGCAACAGCCAGGCTACACACGCTTGGTGAGAGGCACCAGCCTCGATTCCCTATCGATCCTGCCGGGTGTGGAGTGAACCGACTGCCCGCAGCCCCTGTAATGAAGGGACCACCGTCACCCAGCGTCGTTTCCAGGCTGTGAGATACAGCTGGAGCCACTTGCACTGCTACAGTCTTGCTCTGAAAAGCCTTTGAGAGAGCCCTACTACAGGTTCTTACGAGCAAGGCTTCTCCGTTCTAACTCCCTCGCTTAAGCAAGAGACTGTAAAACAACAGCAAGGTTGACGGCCGCTCAAGGAGCTCGGTGCCTGCGCTGCAGTCTGAACAAGAAACCAAGGTCTCCCCTCACCTCAGAAGTCACTCAGCTCCAGGAAAACACCCGCTCACCTCGCCAGCTCGAGGTTCCCTCAGTAGCTCAGTTTAAGCTGAACACTGAAGTTACTGAACTCTGCTCCCCGTCCAGCACGCGGAGCCGTGACAGGCACTTTCGGCCCTCGCTCGGCCGAGCGTTAGCTCCGCGTGGCCTGTGCCCCAAGACTTCTGTCTGCAGGTGCTCGAAGCCATCGTCACTTTCTACCCATGATCCAGGCAGGGCCTAGCCATGAGCCCCTTGAGCTGGCCACATCCTTTCAGACAGTGCCTGCCTGTTTTTGTTTGAGCACAGGGGATGCTCAGACAAGTTAACCAGCGGAGCTCTGGAGAGCACGTAACGGCCGTCAGCTCCCAGCACCGTGGCTGGGGTGGGGGTTTTCCTGTGGGCCTTCATTTCTGCAAAGCACTGTCCTGATGATGGACGCCAGTCACCACGGACCGCTCCCCTGGCCTGCACTTCAGGTGGCGAGCAGTTTCCTTTGACCAGGAGAAGTCAGCTGAAGAGGCAGTTACAGCCCTCAGCCTCCACATTTCCTTTTCAGAAAGGCCACTGATTCTAGGTTTGTCCATAGCTCCATCCCGGCTGGAGAGGACCTCCCTCCAGCCCTCATCCCAAGAGCTCCCCAACCCCTAGACCATGGTCTCAAGTGCTTGATGCTTCTCCACGCTGAATCTACGGCAGCTGAAGAGCTGCTAGAACACTCGGACCTCTCAGCTCCCGGACACGACTAGTGACCTCTGCACTCTGCTTGCAAGGAAAAGCACAGACCGCGCGAGCAACCCGAGGCGTACTCACACTTTGTCAAGGTAGGCCGGCCTTTTCTTCCTCGGGGTCAGCAACACTGTCACAAAGATGGTAATGATAAAAAGAGCAAGGACTGCTCCAATCACAGCCCCTGCTACAGCAACAGAAGATGTCTGCTTAAATGGCACATCTGCAACGTGACAGCACAGATTACACCGTTGAGAAGCCCATACACGTCCAGCACTCAGCAAGCTACTTCAGCGCTGCTCTGAGCAGTGCTTCTTCCTCCCGTGACCAAACACAAAGCCTCTGTCCTGCACTAGCACTCCTGCAGCACTGGCTCTGCTCACTCAGTTAAAAACCTGGTTGAGTGACCAGGGCTCACGAGTCACTGATTTCAAACCACCTGCTGGTGAGGAACGAATGCTCGCGACACGCTTTCATTCTGAACTGCGAGGCAAGACGCCGTTACAGAGCGCGTTTCGCTCTCTGTGAGCAAACAAGGTGCTAACTCAACGCGCCAGGTGACTAGGGCTTTCCTGCCAGTCCTTCTTTGAAGCCACTGAGACAGGCAGAAAGGGAAACTGAGCATCGGGAACAATGAGCAGGCAACCTCACTGGCTTCACTTGTGTCACCAAAACAACAGCCCAGGGCACCTACCACCTCCGGGACCCCACACTTGGAGCTGTAAGAAACAGTGATCAGTTGTAGCAGGATGGGGGAAAGGTGCTTCTTGCCCTTTTATGTATTAGCTTCTCCGCTTAGCTCACTACCATCACATCCAGCACTGAACCAGCACGCCTGTCAGTCTCTAACCATCACCCGTGTCACCCTGCTCGGGAGTCACGGAGCTCTCTACCTCACCCAAATGTGACGCCTGCCAACGTGCTCCAGCTTCACGGGCTCAGTGCTCTGAACCTGCCCAAGAGCCGTAACGCACGCGAGCGCTACACCTTCAACCTGAGAGGAGAGGCAGCAGGAGGAAGCAACGCTGACTGCTGGATCAGGAAGCTAAGAGCAGATCTGCTCCACGAGAGCACAGCTCCCTCTGTAACGTGTTTCTGAAGCAGTTAGCTTCAGCTACTCTCCCCCAGAAATAGCTGAGTGCAGCCTCTCTCCAAACACTTGCCAAGCATCCCCTCGTCTCCTGCCACAGGAGGCTTTAGAGAGCTCCTCAGCTCTTTTATGAGAGCCCAGGCCCACGCAGTGTTAAACAGTGTTAGACTCAAAACTCTGTGCTCTTCTGGGTGCTGGAAGGCTGGACCGAGCAAACTT
The DNA here is from genome assembly GCA_013397515.1 of Upupa epops. Taxonomy (NCBI): domain Eukaryota; kingdom Metazoa; phylum Chordata; class Aves; order Bucerotiformes; family Upupidae; genus Upupa; species Upupa epops. Next base: position 108,344 of record VZRI01012408.1, read on the forward strand.
GGCTCCTCGTCAATCAAAACACACCACAGGCAACCTGGGGAAAGAGATTCCTGTCCTCTCCACTGCACAGGACAGCAAGACTCCCGCGGGTTTCAGTCGCGGTGAAGCCAGCAGAGCTGTTTGACTTCCCAGAAGTCAGCAGAAAGCTAATTCAATAGATTAACAGCATAGCACACGGAGTGACCCCTGCTCTGCTCACAAAGCAGCTACCCTGACACCAGTTCCCTCCCTCTCTCTGACACCGCTCTATACACCCAAGCATCGTCATTCCCACTGTCTCCTCAAGAACGGGCACAAGGCAGTGGCCGGCTGAGTGCTGCGCTCTAACTGGCCTATGATTAGCTGGCCCCAGCGGCCTCTTGCTCCTGTGAGAAACCTGCCTTAACAGGAACCAGCACAGAACGGGTCAGGTTGGAAGACCCCTAAAGATCCTCTTGTTCCAACACTCTGCCCATGGGCAGGGACAACCTCCCCCAGACCAGTGGAAGCCCCATCCAACCTGGCTTTCCACGCTTCCAGGGAAGGGGCAGCCACTGTTTCTCTGGGCAACCTGTTCAGTGCCTCACCATCTTCACTGCAAAGAACGTCCCAGGCAGTCAGCACCTCCTGCTTCTACTCAAACGCCTATTCCCACCTTGATTGTTCCCACGGCTCTGCTCTGGACCTGTTTGTACAAGCGCATCTTTCTTATACCAGGGACCCTAGAGCTGGACACAGGACTGCAGATGGAGTCTTAACAGAGCAGAGGGTCAGAACAGGGTCCAAATCACCTCCCCCAAGCTGCTGGATGCGGTTCTTGCAATGCATCCCAGAACAGCACTGGCTTCTCATCCACTGAGATCTCCAGCCCTCCTCTGCACGGATGCAATCAGTCCCTTCCATCACCCAACCTGTACTGCACTTGTGCTCGGGCTTGCCTGCGCGGGACCTTGCACTCGGCCGTGTCGAACACCCTGTGGTGTGTGCAGACACCCCCCGCACACCCTGGTCCCTCTGGACAGCATCCCTTCCCTCCAGCGTGCAGCGTGGTATCCCCCCAAACCTGCTGGTGGGGATAACCTGTTAACGCCCGCCCGTCCCACTGACAAGAGATGTTAAACAGTGCTGGGCTGGACATCCTCCTCTGAGAAACACACTGCCTTCTCTNAGCGTGGTATCCCCCCAAACCTGCTGGTGGGGATAACCTGTTAACGCCCGCCCGTCCCACTGACAAGAGATGAGATGTTAAACAGTGCTGGGCTGGACATCCTCCTCTGAGAAACACACTTCCTTCTCTGGGGTCACTCTGGCCCCGCCTGGCTGCCTGCAAATCTTCAAGCACAACCATCTAGTCGATCGGATATCGAGCGGTCCATCCATCACTGCCACGTCTCTCCACTCCAGAGACGGGGTGTCACGCAGAGCAGTGCCGGATGCTTTGCACAAGGTGCCCACACTGCTACGTCCTTTCAAGTCCCGAATTCACAAAGGCTCCTGGCACGAAGACACTCTGGGTCTTGTGAGGAAGCCAGGCTGTCTCACAGGGCACTAACTTCACTGCGCTTTGTTTTACAGCGGAGTTGACCAGGGCAGCTGATGGAACACCCTGGTGTCCTGGGCCTTCAACGACAGCTCAGCCACTCCATGGCCGTTTGGAGACACCAACGGCCACCCACTCACCAGAGAAAAAGCCCAGCAATCCTCCAGCCACAGCGACACCCAAACCAAAACACTCCTACAGCAGAGCTCGCGTCACCTGCCCCTCTCAGCCGCCTGGCAAAAGAGGGCAGAGGTTTCCATCGGCCTAAGAAGGGAAACACTCAAACCCCAGGACTGCCCTGCCGTGCGAAACAAGAGCACCCGCGATGCCTGGTGCCAGCCCCACGGCACTCGAACCACCAGGTGGGCAGCAACAGACAGCAACTGAGTCACTCCAACAAGCCCGGTTAGAGCAGAGACAACGCAGCTTTGGGTTAAAAATGAAAGCAAGAACGCTTTCTTGCCAGGGCCTGAATCCTGCACAGCAGCTCAGCTGTGCTCTGAGGGAAACGAGACAGCAGCTACCCTCACGCCAACCGTCCTCGAGGTTCACTGCTCCTCAGAGCAGCTTCTAAACGAGACTTAAAGAACACACATAGCAGCTCCAAGAGAAGAGGTCGAAGAGCCCACAGGAACTGCTCAGGTTCTCCTACCCAGCCACCCGGTTTACGATGCTGCCCCCTCCAGCGCCCGGAGCGCCTCTCAAGCACTGCCCAACGCTACCTGTGTTCCGTAACAAAACGTTTATTCACACAACAGCCGCTTGTACTTACAGTCAGTTCTTTTACAGCAGAGAACGTACAAAACACCGCGCCACCAGGAACCCCAGAACATCGCAACCTCCTACCCCAGAGGAATTAGATAGTTATAAAACCAACGCGAAACCCCCCGAGGCCGAAGCAAGCCATCCCGTGTGGAGAACAGGGTCACGGGCCACGCTTATCTCCAAACAACACCATCTTGTAAAGATGAGATATCAAGTATTTCTTTATTTGAAGAGAGGTACGGTCTCTTTATTCCAGAAACAACTGGGATCAGAACCTTCCCCTGGAGACAGGGCTCCTTTCCTTGCCCTTGCTCTCACGCTACAGGCAGACAGAGTGCGTGTGCTGTGGCTCTTGAGACTCCGAGCAATGGTTTAGCAGCTCTCCATTAACCCAAACGTGAACGGCAATCGTTCGGGGATGCTCTCCCACTGGAACCTCCAGTACAGTGGTCTCAGTGCTTTCCCAAGACACGCGGTCGTACGCAATCACAGTGTGTCGTCTGCAAGGCTCGGGACAAACGTTTCTGTGCGGCTCTGAACGCCACAGGCCACCCAAGACGATGAAGAGAGAAAAGAACTTCAAGCATGAATGCTCAAGAAAGGCTGACTAATTATGCAGCCCATTTCATCCTCAAGGTAGCAGAGTGCTTCCCTTTCCAGGTTTCAAACACTAACAACCCAACCAGCCCCACTGTCTCAGGCTCAACCCGCCAAAAGGACCTGCTGCTCCTGCCATGAGCCTTCTGCCATCAGAGCTCAGAGTCACCTACACCCATCACACCCCCCTCTGTTAGGAGCAGGGTCACTGAACTCATCCTGCTCAAGACAAAGCAGAACTATCTCAAGTGTCAAGCTTTCAAGAACAAGAACCTGCTGTTGAAACGGCATCAGCTACTAACAGGGCACAGCACGCCAGCGCAGCACCAAGACTGCGCAGTGCATCTGCGCTCGCGTCGCCAGATCCTGCAGCTGCACCATCCAAGAGTGCTCTGACTGTATAAGCAGCAAACTAAGTACTCGCTTCCTACCCATCACCTGAAACCCCCGTCACCCTCCTCTCCCAAGTAAGCACCGGAACAGAGTCAGAAGCAGCGTAAAACCGCTGGCTTAACTTCCCGCCACAGGAACTCTGGCAGGGGGGCTCTGACACCTCCCACGGGCATGGGCACCCCCAGAAACGGGGACACGGGCATCAACTCCAGCTTCTGCTGGCGTTTGCCTCTCTGTAGCCTCCAGCTTTCCAAGCCAGCGGTAGGATTCTCGCCAAGCCTCACAAACAGGGCTCAAACATGGGACCCTGGGCACCTGCAGAGAGCACTGCCTGCATCCACGGGGGTGACACCCTGCCAAGGACAGCTCCCAAAGCACCCCGCTGCAGGCATCCAGCATCACTACAGAACTAAGCGCATCCTGTTCACAGACAAGCCTTGGCCCTGCTCAGCACAGCTCCTCCTCACCCTTCTGCTCTTCAGTTTCAGTGCGGTGACTCGCAAGCAGGCAGTTGCAGGGAGGCTGGCTCACCGGAACGCTCAGAGGGATCAGAGTCTGAGCGGAAAGCCCTAAAAATAAAGCTTGGATGCTGCCGTAATTAATCGGGCTTGGCAGGCAGCTGCTATACAGAAGCATTACGTCTACCGCGGCTCGTACCTAGGGTGCAGCAACTCAATCCGCAAAGTAAAAGCGCCACCGGATTCTGCTCCGTCACTGCCTCTGGAAATCAGAGAGCCAAGACAGCCGCTTGCTCGTCGTAAGCGGTTTTGAACGGCAACTTTAATGCAGCCTCGTAACCTCTGACACAGCCCCAACAAAAGCACTCCGCGTGAAACCGCAACCCTTCCACAGTAGTAACAGCATCAGAAGAAAAGCCACCCCAAAGCAGCTCCAATACATTCTCCCCAGGGTGGGGGTTTCCAGCGGGTGAAGTCACGATATAAAAACCTCCAAAAAAAAAACCAGTTTCAAAAAGTTTATTCCTCCCCGTGTGTCCGGGTCAACCATCTGACAGCGGCCAGCCGAGGCAGTCAGCTGCGGGTACACGCTCGGTTCGCAGGGGGTACTAAACATACCACTCCCTCCGAGATATTACCGAACCATCTATGTGAGAAACAAAGTCTTCTTCATTGTCATCGAAACATTCTCCACCCATATACTTCATCCCGTACGTTCCTCCTTCATAGTAATCCACCGGTCTCTCGTAACGCTCCTGGTACCTGTTAATATTGTCTAGATTGTTCCACTCTGGCTTTTCGGGGTCTTGTAAATCTTTAGATATGAGCATGTTCATGGGGTGGTTTAGTTCTTTTTTTATACTGCCAGGGTAAGAATCCACATCGTCTGACTGCAGGACATCTATCTGAGACTCCTTCTGCATATCTGACGGCGGAAGGTAGTTCTGAGCAAAGTAGTCACCGCGGAACGTCCGTCTTCTCCTATAGCAGATCACTCCGACCACAACACTGACAAGAATGAGGAAGAGCGCCCCACCCACCGCACTGCCGACGACAGTGCCCCAAGTGTCCTCCTGCACTTCTGGCAAGTCTGATGTTGGGAACTCTATTATTCTAGGCTCTGTTGCTAAACCTGTGATGCCATCGGTCGAAGGATGCCAGGGAACCGTGGGCAGCCGAGTGGTAGTAGTAGGAGGATCTAATGGAAAGAGCAAAGAAGTAGACAAGACACAGAAAAGGCACAAGAATGTCAATGCAAGCTACACCAGTTAAGGGTTTATAAGAAAGCAAGTCGATGGTATGTTCTACGAGAATAGTTTTTCATTCTCAAGTGCACGGCATTCAAAACCATCTTAGACTTGACTCAGCTTTGGAATCGGCTTCACTGCTTTTCAGCTCTGCTGCAGCAGGACAGGGAGTACGGGGAGGAGAGGCAAGGAAAATCAACCTGAGGTAGGTATCTTGCCCTCCTCAGAGCTGGGAGATGCAGCTAGTCTGCTCAGACAGGAACTGCTCACAGCTCATTATTTAGCTCCCCCGTGGAAGAAAGCTGTCCATTAGGGAAAACCCGAGCAGTCCTCAGTCTCTCCAGGCAGCAGTCAGGAAGACGGGATCAAATCAAGCATGGGAAATTGCTGAGGGCACTGAACAATCACGCTCTGGGCACCAAGAATGAAAAACTATGCCTTGTGTGCTCGGTCAGCAGCACATGGACTACTGGTTTGGAAGCTGTTCTCTCCCCAGACACCTGCTGCATTTCTACAGCTTGCTGTGCTCCACCTCAGGATTAGTGAAAGCAGCGTAGTTCCAGCTGGCACGTATTCACCCCGAGCGCAGCCTGAGCAAAGAGCTGCTAGGACTTCAATTGGTCCAGTTTACTAAGGGAAAGCGATTCCCATGCATTCCTCCTCAAAGCCATTTGATCCCTCATGCACACAGTCACCTCCATATTCATTCCTCTTATTTACAGTGCCAACTGACTTCTTGTCAGGTTCATGTAAGCAGACACAGGCTGCCAGGTACCAAGCTTCTCCAGCGCTCAGCTTTGTTCTGTAGGTCTACTGCAGCTGTACGCATCTCTAGTGAAGACAGGGCTGCACGCGATGGGCTCGTGACACAGAGAAGGCTCCCTGAGATAATCCCAGGCACTAGCAGTGCTGCATGCAGCTCCACCTTCTAGTTCTGTGTCGCACTGAATCAAACTGGCTTCTTGCCTTGCTCCATGAAGGGCATTTCTGAATCAGTAAAGCAACTAACAATTTACATGCTACAGCTTGAAATCTCTGAGAGGGAGCACTACACGGACAGTGAAGTGGCTCATCGCGTCGTGATGCTTAGTTAAGTGCCCATAAGCACTACTACCATGGTGCAAAGGCACCCCAAGTTTACCAGCACAAGTAGTCAACTAGGTAGACCCCAGTCTTGGCCAAGGGCTGGAAAGCAGCCGCTGCACCCAGCTTTCAGTGATTTGACAGATCCTGACTGGACAGACTGGTAAATATTATCGTTCCTCTTACTACTCCAAAGCAGCCCCCTCAGTCTTGCAGGACTGCCACTGCTTGCCACGATCACTATGAACCGCACCTCAGGCTAGCCCGAGTGCTCCACGCGACTGCCGCGGTAGGCTGGCCCAGATGGTCCAAGCATGACCTGACTGTGTTACAGTGGTGATTTGTTAGGGAGCTGTAGGGAAATGGAATTAATTCGACAGAAGACAGGAGACCGAGCGAGGGAAGAGGCACTACGAAACGAAGGAGAGGAGCTGGGATTATGATTTTAGTGAAAAACAAACTGATTGCAGCGAGTTGAATACCTGAACCAGGAAGCAGAGATTAAGGAATCCAAGTCTACCAGGGTTCCCACGTCCCACAGATCCACAGCTCAGGGGGTTTAGCTCAAACCCCTCTTGGTAACAGCTTTTCGCTTAAAGCACAATCACAGACAGGACCAGAAGCACCTTCTTCTGGCCATATAAACTTCGTTTTAAGAACTGGCTTTGTCACTGCTGTCTGACACCGAGCTCTTCAGCTCCATCCTCTACATCCACAGCACAAAACACACCCTTCCAAGCAGGTAGTGTTTGCACTGTGGCAAGTTTAACCGTGACGCGTGAAACAAACACGAGGGGTGGGATTTACACGGATGTTTGACAACGCCTGTGCAAATGGAGCTCTCACTGTAGTCTGTGTGCTCTCAGAACACACAGCCACAAGTACTCCCGGTGCTTGCCTCTGTACCTTGCACTACTACAGAATGCCAACACCAGAAGAGTGATCAGGCAGACTGCCACCAAGAAGATGTACAGTTAACTTTGATGTCACGCAGAGATTGCTGCCTGTGAAGCTCCATCTATTGCTTTTACTTCCAGCACCAAGTTTCTCAAGCAGAACCAGGTAAGGACAGAGCTCCTCACCCCTACTCCGCACGTTTTTGCTTGCTATGCACAGCTCAAATGCTACCCCCAACCCAAGATGCCGCTGCCCTGTGTTAGCCTGGAAGGCTACCTGCCTTCCCACAGCCACGAGCTGTGTAACCGAAGCATTTCCTGTCGCTATCGCCTGGTTCTTGGAGCTCCTGACGCTCTCCAGAAAACATCGAGCACTTAATTTCAGGCTAATGGTTTGAGATGGCATTTTACTCAAAAGCACTGATTTCCTGCTGTTTTCTTTAGTGCTGTACTTAGGACCCACTGTTTACCAGCTCTCCTCCTTCACCCTTGTGAGGCTGGCGTTGCTGTTCAACCCACAACATCTCCCAGTAGGAGGCAGGGCCCTGAGAATAGCAGAAATTCTGGGAAAACACTGTTTTACGTTAATTGCATCTTGATTTCTGCCTCGGTCCCTAAGCTCTGGGCCCTGTTCCAGTCCTCACTGCACACACTGTGCAGTGATGACGAGGATCAAGTGAAGACCTGCAGAATACTTTGGTTACACTGCTGCAGTCCTCACGAACATAGGGCAGGAGACAAGCGAAGCAAGCAAAAACCCTGCTTCTGCTCCAAACGAGTCAGTCAACACAGAGACACAAGCCGAGCTCTCCTCCTCTCCTCTAAAGCTTCCGAGAGCTTTCTATCAAGAAAAGCAAGCTCTGCTCTCGCCTTGAAACGAGGCTTAAGACCTCCTCAGACAAAGCACCACCATCCTCAGCTTCCCTTCCACTGCTTCTTTGAGGTCTTGCCCATGAATGGCAGCACCAACTTCCAGCAGCTTCAGCTTGATAGTTTGACTCTCGCCTGATCGGACCCCTGTCGACGCAGCCTGCCCAGCTCCTGCAAGGAACAACTTATTTGGGGCAGATGAGCAGCAGCAGTTGAGATCAGCGGATAGAAACCCAACTACATGACGTGCCTTACACCCCCGAACACCAGATCTCTGCTCCGCTCAATCTGCCTGCACGTACATCCTTGTTTCAATGTCCAGGGCTCTTCTTCTGTGGCAACTCAAGGCAACGTGAAGCCAGGAGTCAGAAAGATCAATGGGCAACAAGAGGGATGGATTATCCTTAGAGCCAGATCGTTAGCTTCAAACATCTTGCACTAAGTCCTGTCTTCACAGCAACAAGCCCATCACTGTCAAGAGGAACACAACACGTTGAACTACAGACCGATGCTGAGCTATCGCCCTCCCAAGTACTTCGAGGGTAAGTAGACCAGCTCGACAGCAAGGAAATCCAACACTGACACACGTCAGCTCTGGCTAAAATTTGCCAGCTAAGAGTTACAGAAGAGGGTTTGAAAGAGAAGGTGCCTTGGCTGCTTCTCGGGTCTGCAAAACCGAGTTCTCCCCGTTTCAAAACCCAAGTGAGCTCCTACGTAACTCATGAGCTAGACTTCAACTCCCACAGCCTTTTCCTCACCTTCTGTAAAACAAGGGCCTGCTACCAATTGCTCACGGTCCCCCAGTGAGCTGGCTTGGCACAAGTGACAGGCTGTCCTATGCAGCTTTCCTTTCACAGGGAGTGTGTGGCTGCAGCTGTCTTACAGACATGTCTGGCACCGATACGCTTTGCTTTGCTTCTTAACCTGCTCTCACGGCTCCGTCTCCCTCAGACGCTACATATGAAAATCTCAAGGCCCTGGTAACCCCGTGGAGGCAGAGATTGAAAAACCAGCCCCTCTAACTGCCGCTTTTCCACAGCAGACGACCTGCGGAGCATCTGGATGCTGATTCTGAAATCCATCGCCGTTTCTCCAACCATGCCCACTCCAGTCAAGCAAGCGATGGGTAAGGGCATGGGGTGACCCTCTCCCCACAAGATGCCTTGGGTGCACCGATTCCACATCAGACCTCTCAGAATTATCTCCACTTGCTCCTCCCCACTGTCACGGGAAGGCAGCTATAGAGACCGGTATCAGCCTGAAACCACCAAGAACTCCTTTCATAACAGGCAGCCACCCCGTTTCAAAGCTCAGAGTGATTCTGCAGTTTCCAGCTGGGAATTCCGTGCAGAACAGAACACTGGGCAGTTCTTTGAGACACAGGAAAACACCCTGTTACCATAAACACCATCTCAGGTACGCAAGGAATACTCCAGAACAACACGAGGTTCAAGGCCTGCTACAGCAGGCAGCACAGCACCCACGTTAGCAGCTCGGGTACCCCGCAATGCCCTCTTCCATGCAGCGGAAGACAAGCAGTCCGTCCACATCCCTTCCAATGCTCGCTAGAGAAAACAGCAGAGCGCCTGCTCTCACAGTGCTTTCCCAAAGAGCTGTCTACCACGAAGAAGCAGAAGCTGGAACAGATGAGCCTCTGCTCTGTGAGCCTGGACAACACGCACTCCCTGAGCGGGCGTCTCTGTACCTACAGACCACCTAAAGGCTGGCTGGCTAACAGGGCTGGCCTCACTGTTTTCCAAAAGCAGTCTTTTCCACTGGGAACCCTTCAAAAGGACGACAGAGGAAGCAGTTATCTCCGTATCTCAAAGTCACCTTTCTCTCACAAAAGGAAAGGGGAGGGAGCTCTGGTAAACAGTATGAAAAGTACAGAGCCTAGAAAGCGGTCAAACCCTGGTGTGAATCCCGAGGAAATCTGTGTTAGAAGATGAAGTGCTGACAGCTTGTTCCAGAAAACCTTCTGCTACAGAGCTAAGTCAGCAGCTCCAACCCTTGCTCACTCTGGAGCAACACGAGGAGCACAAGTGGCTTTAGCTGGACAAAGGTACAAACAAGCTGGTTTACACCTGTGAACAAGGAAACAGGAAGGTATCTGTGCCACACTGAAAAGAGCCAGCTAACCTCAAACACTCTTTCAAGTGCTGCTGATTCTACCATTAAGTATCTGACAACGACTTGTATTTCCCTACTCTAACGGGTGCTAAGAATACAGCTTATAAAAGCACAGCTTTCTTTGCACAGCTATATTTACCCTCCCCAAAGCCCCTTTTGCTCAGCTGACATTCCAGTCCCACACCGCACTGGGACTGGAGCTGCACCCCCTACCAGTTGCAAGCTGTAGGTCAACCAGCCAGCACCACAACTGTTCAGGAACACTAACTTGCTAAGCTCTCTGCCAGCTTCACGATGGCCATTTGAGGGACAGTGTGATGGCACCGCTTCATCTTCACGCTTGAAAGATTTCACCCCCTTTCTGCCAGGTTTTATACAGAGAACATAACCCAGGGCATTAGTACTCAGGCAGTTATGCCAACTATTTAGGTGGCAGCCTGACTCAGTCTATTGAAGCTGTATTTGCTGCACTCCTGGCATCCAATCTGCGTTCCCTGTGTTGGGTCACTTGACTGATTCTTTCAGATAGACACTGACATTTCAGAGTCACTCACCTACCCATCGCTTCCAGGGCGTTTCAGCTTTTCAAGGAACCAGTCACGCTGAAAGGTTATTCTTAAGAGAACCCCACGTGCTTAGCATTAACTCCTGAGAACAATACAGCCACTATACGCTTGGGTACAGCGCCCACCTCTCAGACTGAAGAGGACTCCTCTACACCACAACTAATGCACAGTGCTGGTGGCAGTGTAAGGCCCAGCCAGCAGCAGGTATCAGAAGCAGGACGTGTTCTTAGAACTGACCATTTGAACAGCTGGGAGCCCTCAGAGTTACAACAGCGTGACAGCATCATTCACAACAGCATCGTTATTGCCCAGGTAAGCAAACTGGAAGGCAGTATTTCATCTTGTTTAATGACAGACTCTCTTGATTTCCCACTTGACGCGTGTTCCCACACGCCAGCCCCGGGGTTGTTTAGAGAATGCTATACAGCCACCAGAGAAGCTGCCACAGAGGAAGCACGAGCATCAAGCATCCAAGAGCAGCCTCTCCAAGTGGCTTTCACAGTAATTTGCAGCACTTGAGTCTTTAAAAAACGAGAATTTAATAAGATTGTTATTTGTTAGTAAACAAATCCACTGTCTATTTAACTAATTGACCTATTCCAATTAAGTAGCCCATTAAGTAGTCAGTTACTTAGAGCTACCTTGTGTTCCACAAGTGCAGTTGTGTCAGTCTGACTGAAACACCGTCCTTTCTAAAGGCACAAGAGCACTATCTAACACCTCTGACAGACAGAGCTCTCAACACCCTGTCTCTTTCACTTTCATTCTCATCTCAACCCTCACGTGTTCGTGTTTAGTTCTAGATTATTCTTCTGCAGTAACTCCTGTGTGTGTGTGTTCTGTAACTGAACACACACCAACACTGAATTCACACTGTGGACTAACCCGTGTCAAGAACCTGCTGCACAGCACCCCCACCTCCACTACCACCCCCCGACAGTGCTGGCATTTAACGGCCCTGTCTGTATTACTTTCCTTCAAATGCTCGTGTAGGTAAAGCACTGGCACTTGCTGACCGAGCTAGGCATTAGCTAACGTAGTCAATCCACTACGACAACACCGAGAGCTGTTTCACACTCGCACAGCACCAGTCACATAGACCCTAAGTCATGCTGTGCTCTCACAAAGTGCTGTAGCAAAACATCTATTAACACCAAGTACTTAATCGGAGGGTATTTGCTAAAGGCAGCAGTGCTAAGCACACACACAGTTCCCACAGTACAGCACGGAGATCAGCAAGAGAGTTCTGCATGAGATGCTTTGATTACGAGACATCTGCACCCCGAGAAAAGCAGACAGTCGGTAACAGGAGTACAGGACACACTCAGAGCACAGCCTAACCTCCCCAGAGCAGAGCATCTTTAACTTCTCTAAATGTAGCTCTCCTCTGACTATCATCTGTTTTCCTTCCATCTACTACAGACAAGGTATGTTCGCTGCAGTCAGTGCATCTTGCCAACACAGGGTACCACTGGAGAAACCAGAGTCACCTACCAAGGCAAAGCACTAACGAGAATAATCATCACTGTGAGAATCACATCCACTTCAGAACTTCCACTGCTTGCTGTTCTTGAAGAGGCAGTTTAATCCCCGTTTCACTACGGCTCTCAAACCCATCCTTTCGATGCCTTGTCATCCAATTTCAAGGCATCAGCATTTTGTTATCAACTGCCTCTCCAGTCTGCTACTTCAGCCGCTGACCATGAACCCCCCCCGAGTTACCACCCTGTCTTTACGGAGCACTTACCCAATATGTAGATAGTCTTCTGGTCGCTTCTCTGACCAAGCGCATTGGTCACCTTGCAGACGTAAGTGCCAGTGTAATTGTAAGTCAAGGGGCTGCTGAACTGCAGGGTGTTGTTGGCAGACAGCAATCCTTCAGGCCATTGGCCATCCAACCTAGACCAAAACAGTCTGTTATGCTTATTTATACACAGATTAATGTCATATATATACGATCATATATATCATAAATATCTCTGAGCACTACGTTAAAGTACTGCTTGCAACGGTCTAGAGGGACGTTTCGCTCTGCTCAGGGATCATCACCGGATACTCCCAGTGTCCAGCTGAACAGCAAGGATTTAATTGATGCAGCAAACCCTTTAAACCCCAGGTCTGCTGGCACTAGCGAGCTGTCCACACGCAACCACCAAAGCAGCTAAAGGAATACTCCAAGTAACCCGGAGGAACACCGCATCTCCCGCTCTGCAAGTCCACAGACCGAGAGAGCAGCACTCGCAGCGCCACAGGGTTACCCGTTTGTTGTTGCACACCCAGCTGAGCCATCACAGAAGGCTCTGCCAGGTCACTCAATTTACAGCCTATTGTGGCCAGGATTTCTGAGACAGCTTGAGCAGTGCCTTCCCTCTCAACCGGCCTTTTCTCATCTCCCGTCCCCTTTCTACCTAAATCACAGCGCTGAAAGGAAGCCTGGTGCTGGGGGCTACACTGGGGGAAACTATTTGTTAGGAAATTGTTTCCCATCAACTGGCTTTTCCAAATCTATCATTTCCCCACAGCACTCTGTGTGCAACTGCAGTGACGGCTCTGTAAGAACAGAGGGAAAGGGGAAAGGGCAAAAGCACTGGGATCTATTTCAAGCCAGCTGCCAGCTGCTCGCGGAACACCTCTATTATTTCACACTACTGCATCCCATTTTGCCTTGCAGTGACTACGAAGAGCTACGCAGGACTAAGTCAATAATCAGAGATGTAATCACCCGTGTCTCAGTGCATTTAGCAAGTATGCTTTTACACGTAGCACCGAAGGAAAACGCCATGCTGGCACCCGACAACACGAGAGAGAAACCCACCCCACGTTCAACAGGCACCGCCAACCCGGCAGTGGCAGGTTTTAAGACAGTGCTCCCGTTGCTTCACTAGTGATGCTCAAACTTGCTTCAGCCACATAGAGAAGGCGTTAAGAAGACATGTCCCATCTTCACAAGACACCGAACACAAAGCATTTAATTAAGGAATTATAAAATCAGTAAACCTTCTTGGAAGCTCTGTGACCATGAAACCACCACTACCCCGGGAAACAGGTCATCAGCTTCACCTCCGGGGACAGAGGCTTTGCTGCACAGCAGTTCCAGAAACTCTGTGTGAAACCAGTGCAACAGCACCCCTTCCAGTACAGGCAGTCCCCACTGCCTTACATCCTCTTGCACACTCTTAACCAGCCTCCTTGAAGTTTCTCATTCCCCACTGACACTGCTCCTTGCTCTGAACAAAAAAGTACTCTAGTTTTGCTCCAGAAAGCTAAACTGGTCTCGTGTAAGTTAGTTCAGCTTGAACCTCAGGCAGCTCAGGAAAGCTTCAGGGTCCATTTGAAACCGCGTATGCCTTCTGAACCTGGCAATCGAGCACAGACTGCAGCAGTTAGTTCCTGCATACAGCTCACTCGCTCAGAGAACGAAGCACCCTGCTCCTGTGAACAAGCAGGCACTGCCATTGCAAGCCCGGGGTGCTTTTTCCAGCAGGGGTTTCAGCGCTCTGGAATCCCTCGTTACGCTGATTCTGAGCTAAGGATGGGATGGGGATGCAGCCCGCTGCAGCGCACAAGCAAATCATCCCTTTCACCAAACCTTCTCGAGTGCAGCCACACCACTCTGCCCACAGCGAGCTGCAATACTCACTTCAGATCCCCATGGCTGCTGTTAGGATGGGGCCAGTCAGTGAGAGCAATGCTGTGCTCTCCTGGGGATCCACAAGCAATTCCAAACTTATCTGTACAACATTTACAGGTGACATTGTGGCTGCTGCTCCTGTAAGCTACGATCTCTCTACCATTGAGGCGGCAGGGAAATGGATTACAGCTTCCCATCAGCCAATACCCCTGTGACTTTACCAGCAGCACTGTAACAGAGCCACACGTACACACTGTCCTCAGGAACACTATTTCCTTTGTTTCAACAGCAAACCAACCCACTTCAGAGAGCTGGGTTTATTTTTTCCCCTGCGCAGGACAGATGTGATTGATGCTTCCTTTGTCGTCTTCCTCTGTCTCCTGCCCCAAGCACAACCACGCTTGCAAGAGCAAAGCAGTAAATGACAGAGCAGGGCTCACCCAATCCATAAGGAAATGGATCTGCTGCACGAGGCTGTTTTTGATAGAGACCTATGTTCAAGACCTAGATCCCACCACCGTGCACGTTCCCACACTTAAGCACCTTGGCAACTGCTGAAGCCCTTCTGAAAGGTGTGCCCAGTTCTGCAGTTCAGTCAGGAGCATCTGCCACCTCAACCTTCACTTCCAGGTTTGAAAACGCAGTCTGTTTCAAGCATTTACACTTGAAGTGAAACAACTACTGAAGCAGGAGCTGGATCCCCACTGGATTTATGGGGCTTGCCTCTGTATGCTGCAAACAACTCCATAAAGTGAACTGCCTGACTACGAAAGAACTCAACCCAGGAGCAACAAACTGTTCAGGTGAGTTACTTCACAACGATACCAACTCCTTTCACAAGGCTGGATAATGCTACCAACACCGATTCCAGTTCATGTGCTGCCGGGTTTACAAACACACATGCGCTGTAAACCAAGAGCCGATGCCCCTCAACCATCGCCCCTCTGCACAAATTACCTGCTCCACACAAATTCCATGGGTAGTGGGTTTGCGTCAGCATTGCATCGGAGCTGAACGTTCTCTCTTCCAATGAACCAGTTCCCATCATAGCCAGTGACTGAGACTTCTGGAGCATCTGACAAAAAGAGACAGAGCCCATCAACACACGCAGGGTTTCTTTGGACACAAGCTGCGTGCAGTGCTGAGCTCCCGGCAGCAGAAGGTGGGTTCTTTCTCTCTGGGAAGGAGGGGTGCTCTGTTAACGAGCCCAACAACAGAACACAGAGCACCAACACAGGTCCAAGCTGCAGCACAGGATCAGTTCAAGTTGTAATCAGCGTAGCCCTCCCACTGGGAGTTTTCAGCAAGCACACAGCATTCGGGAGATTGAGGACTGCAGAGGACTCAGTTAAGGGTCATTTAGAGCTGCTTTTCACTGCAGAGCCAAAAGGTGTGAACGGTGTGCTGAGAAGCCAGGTAAACAGGTAATCAGAGTTCACCCACGCCAGGTAAGCAGCGTAGCAGCTAGCCTCCAGAATCAATGCAGAATTACGTTCTTACAGTTCTAGAACACCAAGGCCACTCCAGACAAGCAAGAGGAACCCAGCTGAAACATTCAGAACCCAGAGAACAGAAGAACCAGTAGGATTTGACACAAAGCCTTTGGGCAGGGATAGAAAAGCAGTGACACAAGTTGTAAGGGAAGACTGGCGAGAGTCGAGAGATCAAATTCTCTGCTTCTCACTTGCTGCTGTGTAGCTTACTGCTCTATTTTGTTCTAAGTTCTGAACTCTGCCTCAGCATTAAACTCAGATACAGGTAATTTTAGGCCCAACTTGTTGCCTTTACTTAATTTTAAATGCAGAGTTTCATTCTCTGAGAAAAAACACTCTCTACTTCCATTTCTGCATCAGTGGAACCGGAACCTAGAACCCCATTTCAGTGCCGACACAGCACACCAGTCAGTAGACATCACTGTTTCAGGCCAGAATAAACGAGTCTCTGCCAAGCAGCACAGAAACAACCCTCGGTCACAGTGCAGCCCAACCAAACCAGCAACGTTTGCTTTTCCAGCCGCTACCTCTCCTCCCACTGAGCTGCCAGGCTCCTGTGGTTTAGGAAGGTTGGAGCAGCACAGAGCTGAGCCAGGCTACCCAAGGAAAAGCATCAAACAGGTGGTTTTGGCCACACACCCACCCTATGCTACAGAAACCGATCACGCAGCTAAGACTCCCTCTTCACCGCTCTCAGCAGCGTTGCAAGCCACCTCACCTGGTCTTCCTGGATTTTAAAGCAAGCCGTTTCTTAAGCCAGCCTGGTACACTGGAAGCACACGAGCTAGCTGGAGCTGAATAAGGTCGGTTCGTTTCCAATTACAATGGTAGAAGCTTTGTGATGAGAGTAGCTTCCAGAGCCCCTAGAAGAGCTACTTAACAACACGCCATCTCAAACACCAACCTTGATCAGAACTGTGGTTTCAGACTGCTGAAACCGTAAGGCGCTCTACAAACAGTCAGCAGATCAAGCGAGTCTGCTCCTTTGTCTGCAAGCCACCCCCTCCGTGGGAAATATTAACACACGAGTCAGTGACTACCCCGAGCTGATACCCACCACAGACAGCAGACTCACAGCAGTGTTCCAGCGCTGTGACGACACTTGCCATTTGTTTTCAGTACAGGGATGCTGCATTTCTGCTCCTGCCCAACCCACCCCTTCAGTACATGTTCTCTAGAGCTCCCCCCTCCAAACTGCAAGTGCTCGTCTGCCCGTGGAGGGTACACACCGATACAAACAGCAGCTGCAAGATACAGATCCAGAGGCAGCTCCCACACACAATACTTACACTGTATGTCCAGCACCTGAGGGTACCTGATCTCCTTCTCCAAAGCAGGGTGCCTCACGACACAAGTTATAAGTCGTCCTCTCGCGAATCGTGTCGGGACAATCATATACTGACTCACAACGGTCACCGTTCCATTCGGGAACAGAGTTGAGCTGGATTCCATTTCACCAAGACCTCCTTCCCAGTCAATCTCTGCAGCAGGTTTTCCCGTGGCTGCTGTACAAGTGGCTGCGACGGTCCTGTTTGCTCCATCTACCAGGGGGTTTGGTCCTTTCGTTAAGGTCACCACAGGCTCCACTAGGGAAGGGGAGAAAAGGGAAGTTTAAAGAAGAAACACTTGACATACTCGGACGTAAGCCACCCACAAGAGTCAGACTAGAGGTGATCCATCGCCAAAGCCCATGCTAATCACACACACTGGACATAACGGGTTACGGCACAGTTAGTGACTTGAGAGCGCTGCCACGTGCTGGTGCTGCTCATTCCTGCCGGCTCGCTGAAGTTCCAGGTGGCTCACTGACGGATGTACTCGGGCTCAAAACACCAGCTAAACACTCTGGTTTCAACAGCATCTGACGCCAGGCAGCTTAAGGTATTAGGCTGAAAGTCTCCTGCCATTTTTGAGGAACCTTAGGCTCCGCTGCAGTTCCGAGCGTTAGAAGCATTAATCTGCGCTGTCAGACTGTGCCATTTCAGAGCTGCTTAACGCAGTCCATCAAGTTTAAGCTTCTGTGCAACAAAACGCTTCCCTGCTGAAGAGGACAGCCAGCCTCTGAAAGAGGCTGTAATTAGTCTGCACAGCCATGTAAAGCCCAACCTATACACGCGACTATAGACACCATCTACCTGCTTCTTACAAAGCCCCTCTGTGCCCTCGATAGGGAAACGTGTACAAACTCTGCCCAGACAGGAGCAGCTGTGAATCAGCCTCTGGAACACTGAACACACTGAACTCAACACTACATCCCAGGACTCAAGACATCTCCAGGTCTCTGCTCAGGACAAGCGATCAAGGCACGGGGACACCGCTGAGTCTGGGGAAGAAAGCCACCAATCTCTGACACACAGAAACACCAGGGACCTGCTTCCACACTGGAATAGTTTCAAGGGCAGCGGCCGTTTCCCCCACACCCTCTAAACCATCCCAGTAGATAACTTCCCAGCAGTCAGCATGACGAAGGTCGCTGCTCGTAGTTCACCTCAACCACACAAACACAAAGCAGGACTGGACGTGAGTTACATGTGAGTTGCAAGAAACTGCGGCTGAATGAGCAGCCACGTGTGCAGCTGTTCAGCAGCCAGGCTGCACCTCTGTGCTAGCCCTTTTTCTCCTTCATAACCACCACCTAATCCAGCTCCACACATGGCAGCTTCACCTTGCATTCACATGGTCAAGCAGAGATCTCATTGCTCGAGTCCTTAACAGGAAAAACACTTCAGGGCATAAGCTCTGAAAACAGTCAAGCAACACAGTCAGAATAAAGCTGATTTTAAGTTACATCAGGTTGTAGATGCTTACGTGAGCTATACCATGCCATAAGGATCTGCTCAGCTCAGGCCAGCAAATCTCTGCTGTTTGTGTAGTCACAGAACCACAATTACTGAGGCTGGCAAAGCCCTCTGAGCTCCTCCAGCCCAGCCTAGCACCTGGCATCACCCTAGCAGCCAGACCAGGGCACTCAGGGCCACAGCCAGGCTGTCCTTCAACACCTCCAGACATGGGAACTCTACCACCACCACCCTGGGCAGTCCAGTCCAGGCTCTGAGCACCTTTCTGTGACAAAGGACTTCCTAACAACTAACTTGAACTCTGCAAACAGACAGGGCAAGTGAGGGTTTAAGCGTGAAGTCAGAGCAGTCAAAGTTTTCAGGAAGACAGAAAACATGCTGCTGAGGGAACAGAACATAGGAAGCCAACAGAAGGTTGGCAACCTCTCTAAGTACTAGTCGGGTTTTGCAGTCCAGACTCAGACTCATCATCACCGAGAGGCATAGAATTACCAGGAACCATTACATCAGCTACAAAAACCCCTGTGGTCAGAGCCACTGACAAACAGCTCACTACCTAGTCTGACCAGGTACAGTGCAGAGCAATCAACAGGCAGGCTGTACGTCTGCTTCCTCAGCACCTCCTCAGTTTCTCCATAAACCTCCAACCTGAAGGACAGAACAGGCACAGGAACTAACACGATCTGAGAAACATCACCTCACAAACAGGACTGACTAGAAGACAGTGAAGCAGTAAGAACCTCTCATGAGATGTTGAGGAAACCACAACAGCTGAAACCTGAGGTCACAAGACTGACACACACAGCCACTAGTGCCTGCACAAGGCAGGGAATGGCTGCAAGGCTCCACGTGCTTTATGTTCACACAGGACTTCCCCAGTCTAGTTACTCGTTTCAAATTGGATGAAGCCACTTGCTTTGATGCATTTATTTTGCCCCACCTTGTGGTGAAAGCCAGTTTACATACTGCCTACAGCCACCTGGTTCATCTCATGGTGTCCTACTACCGTGCAAAGCAGAGATCAAAGACCAAGATGACCCTGAAGAGCATATTTGCTTTCAAAAACAGTCACTGAAGACCACCTAGGCTGTACAAGCTATCACTTGACTACTTGCAGTGGGTACAACAGCAGCATACTCTAGGTAGGTATAACACTGTAAGGAGAGGGCACGTCAGTGAGTTTCCAAGCCTCCTTTTAACTCGCCACACACAGCCAGCTAGGTCTCCCTTCAGCACTCAGGCATTTTGACAGCAGTACGACTTCCTCCAGAGATGGGCAAGACCAGCTTATGTGCAAGGCTAGGTTTGTATAAGCTTCACATTGTGACTATCCGAACTAGTTAAGGGCTTAATCTGCCTCTCCCCTCAACTTCCAGTAGCCATCTAGGTAGCTGTGCCTTACATTTACCCCGTGCAAAGACCATGTGCGCTGCCAACCCCAAACAGCCACACCAACTTTTTTGAGCATCATGTGGATGATGGAGTTTAGCCCACGTGGTAGCCAGGGCTGTGTTTCGCACCATCCCCGCATGCACGCACACACACAGAGGTCCCTAGTATCGGTACTGCCAGGTCCAAGCTGCAGAGCACTGGCCAAATGCCTAAACCATAACACCTATCGTTTTTAATAAATGAACAATCAAGGAGCAAAAGTTAACAGAGTGAGACCCAGAAGTCGTCTCCCCAATGACGACTTTAAGAAGGGTACCAAGAGACCCACCGCAGCAGATGCCTTGGGGCATTGCTTGGCATAGACAGAACACCCCACAGACACAAGCCTGCAGAACTTCTCTAACACGTCTGTCCCATTAGTTAGACCTCGTTTCAGGAAGGAGCTGACTTACCAAGCACGGTCACAGTTGTCGTCGACTGCGTATTGCCAAGGGGGAAGGTAACTGCCTTGCAGATGTATTCTCCCGCATCAGAAAAGCTTACGTTTGTCAAGACGATGGTCGCGTCACTAAGGGAGTATTTCTTGAACGACAGTCTTCCTGTGTATTCCTCCTGAATAGATATTCCATACTCGGGATGATGGACAGCTATAGTGAGAGAACTCTTCCCTTGTACCTTCTCCCAGGACACCTGTATGATGGTTTCGTTGACATCAATGACGCACTTCAACTCGGCCTTCTTCCCCCAGACGGCTGTTATATTTGGATTCACAATCGGTCCAGCTAAGGCACCTAGAAACAAAGCAGCCGTTAGTAGGGGCACGAGGTGGTTCTGCCTCTTCGTCTCCGCGTTAAGCCTGCTTCAGTAAGTAACTCGCCTTTTTGCAAGGCCACTCCTGCTTTGTACCGAGTGACCACTTCTACTCGAGTCACAGCAGCGCAGCAATACTACACAGGAAAGCTTGAAGCAGAAGCAAAGCCAGGTGTAGATAGCCCTTTCTTCAGGGATCACTAACGCACACCTCTCTATAGGGATGGTCTCTAACTGCTGGATACACCTTTGGGAATGTAACTGGACAGGAACACCTCAAGTGTGTGGATTTACTGCCCAAGCAGCTGACAAACAGGGCGCTTTAGCCATCCCACCACTGAACCAAAGCATCAGGTAAAAAACCATCAGCTACACGACTGCGCTTCCTTCTCCCTTCCAAAGATAAGGATCCTCATAAAAACTATCTGAGCAGAAATTCCTGCGTGGAATTCGTACCAGTTATCACACAATGCCTTAAAAAGCAAAGCAACCATGCATAAAACAGCAGCACCAAAACACCCCAAATGGAAAACCACCCCAACCACTACACCCTACCAGCGACAGGGGATTGCAGAACACCACCTCGGCTCTACTACCCTAGTTTCCAATAAAGCTGTTGTGGGAAGACTTCCATCTTCCATCCGTTTTGTTGTAGTTTGTAGTGTAATTGAGTTACTGCAGTCACCTACAGCCTGACCTGAGGCAGCCCCATCTACATTTGTGCACACACACGCTTGCACCTACAGAACACCCATCACTTGCATCTTCATCAGATGACTTAAAGTGGGAAGGGACCTCAGTGATCACCCTGCTCCAACACCCCTGCAAGACACAGGGCCCCATCCAATTTGGCCTTAAAGACTTGCCTTGAAAGCCACAACCTCTCTGGGCAACCTGCTCCAGCACCTCAGCACCCTCAGTGAGGGTGGTTTTAAGACTCTGGTACCGTTCATCCACATCCTTTGACAACAGCAACAGAGCCGACAGATCCTCCCTCACAGCAAGCGTCGCGCGCTCAGCTCATGTTCTAACACGTGCTCACGCTCCACAGTACGAAGGAAGAAATGAAGTCGATTAATCCATGCTCACACTTACACGTGGCTTCTAGAACAGGAGAGACACGCCAAAGCCGCTACAGCTTTAGACACGGTTTAAAGTGGAGCACAACGGCATCTTCACTTGCAATAGCATCACACATAGCTTCTAGAACAGCTTTAGACATGGTTTAAAGTGAAGTGAGCACAACGGCATCTTCACTTGCAATAGCATCACACATAGCTTCTAGAACAGCTTTAGACATGGTTTAAAGTGAAGTGAGCACAACGGCATCTTCACTTGCAGTAGCATCCCTGGTTTTGATCGTCAGCCAGTTGTTAGTTAACTCACCTCCTCTGACTGCTGGGCAATCAAGCCAGCAGTTCAAAGTAGCACGTTAATTACCATGCCAGTATTGCCAGGCGCAGGGCTCCAGGAGAGGCACTCCCTCGCAGGCAGAGCCCCCCTCCAGAGGCAGCATTGTGTTGGACGATTGTCCTTGGATAGGAACAGCCGCACGTCTGCTTCAAGATAAAGCTCTGGATTCTCACAACGCACAAGTTTCTGAAGAACACTTAAAGGCCACGCTATTCAGCTCCTTAACTGATCCAGGGTACCCACACACACTGTTCCATAAATCCCAGCAACTCTCCTCTTCCGGAAATCCAATGGGGAAATATGCACTCCCGCATTAAAAGCCACCGAACCAGATGCTATCGAATGCTGGCCGTGATAACAGAGGCTGTTCACTACTCACTCTTATCTCACTACCTGAACAGCGCGCTGAGGAAACAGCGACTCTGGAAAACGCAGTGACCTTGGTACAAGAATGTCCTGCAATGAAGAGCAGACGTAGAGGCGCTGTAAATAGAAGAGCCATGTGCAAACCCACGCAGGTCAGCTACCCGCTATAGGCGGGCACGCTTTAGCGTGGCACAGCACTGGCAAGCCAGACTACACTGGCACTCGCTGCCAACAGCTTCCAGGAGACAGTAAAGCCAAACTGCACTAGACCAGAAAAAGGTATCAGGCTCTTTCCCTACATCAGCAAGTAGTTCAGCCCATGGGTACGGCTGGTCGCTGCCACAACGTGGCAGGGAGCCAAGCAAAGCTCCTTCCAGTCAAGAGCAAAGCAGAACCACAGACACTGCCCGTTCTGGAGACAGCAAACTGCCGTGTCAGCAGACTGTCCGGAGAAACACTCCTAAGGCCAAGCTGAGCACTACTGTTAAGCCACGTTAATTCTAGCCAAGGGGAGCAAGCTCAAGGCTTACTCTTCCAGGGCTCCTTCTCCTGCACCAGCACC
Organism: Upupa epops; assembly: GCA_013397515.1. Taxonomy (NCBI): domain Eukaryota; kingdom Metazoa; phylum Chordata; class Aves; order Bucerotiformes; family Upupidae; genus Upupa; species Upupa epops. The sequence continues at coordinate 131,333 of VZRI01012408.1, forward strand.
ATCAGGTACCCGAGCCCACCCAACCTACAAACACTCACTGGTTTGCTTCCTGATTTAGCCCTCTGAACAGGCTCATCCCCTGCTCAATCACAAGCGGCAGTGAAGGAGACAAGAGCCCAGCTGCACTTCGGCTGTCACGCTCGGGTTTGTCGAGCTGGAGGATGCAATCAGCCCAGGACACAAGCCTGAAACCTCAGGCTGAGGCTGTATAAAAATACAGGCCTAAATTACGGGGAAGAAGCCAGTGTGTGTTTGGAGGGGCAGAGCACAGGCAAATTACTGTGCTCAAAAAAAGAGAGCACTCGAAAGGGAAGCAGAGAAGAGATTCCAGACTAAGTCCTATCAAACGCTGCCAACTGCAACCACCAAGGCAGAAGCTACTTAAATCCAAGAGCCAGCGCTGAAGCCCCGTGTTGCTCTCATCTGAGCATCAGCTTGATCACAGTCCTCACCCGTCTGCCAACAAAGCTTTCGGGGCAAGTAGTCCCGGAGCAAGAAACAGGTCATGAGGCTGGGCTCTGTGAACATTAACTTGACGCCGCGCCGCCTCCCTTTCTTACGCGGCGCTAGCTCTCTCTTCAGAAAAGCAACCAGAGGGAGGTTATTTCCGTCTTCCAAGAGCAACTTCTAAATCCCTGTTCAGCGATTAATCACAACAGCCCAACGGGCACGAAGCAGCCTAACAGAAGGCACCAAAATGTGGTGAAATGAGGGGTCACGACTGAACAGACTGAAGTGGAGACTACTAAAACATGACCTATGAGAGGAGTGGCGGAGGGAACCGGGGCTGTTTAGTCTAGAGAAGAGGAGGCTGAGGAGACCTCAGTGCTCTCGCCAGCTGCCCCAAAGGAGGCTGTAGCAAGGCTGCTGCTGGGCTCTTCTCCCCAGTTCCTAATGCTAGGATGAGGGGCAGTGGCCTCAAGCTGCTGCAGGGGAGGGTTAGACTGGATCTGAGGAAGAAGCTCTGGACTGAGAGAGTGGTTGGGCACTGGACCAGGCTGCCCAGGGAGGGGGTGGAGTACCCATCCCTGGAGGGGTTTAGAAACCGAGTAGCCAGAGCCCTGGAGGCCATGGTCTGGGGGTTGAGCTATTGGGATGAGGGCTGGGCTTGCTGATCCTGGGGCTCCTTTCCAGCCAGGAGGATTCTATGATTCTTCCAGAATCCTCAGCTTTCTCCGCACTTGACAGCTATCTCAGACTGCTCTTTTGTTTTATTCATGCTCGAGGAAGTCAATCTTTTGAATCTAGTGCTGAACTTTGTCAGACATCAAAAGGAAACCAGGAGCACTGTGACAGCAACTGTTCAAACATCCTCTCAGATTTCCCCTATCTCATTGGGTTCTCACTCACTGTGGCTCCCACACACGGATCTCTTGGAAATTCATCTATTTTAGACCTAGAAACGAACCAAAATGAGAGTCAGCTACCACCGGAGCCTAACACATACGTGGTTCTCCTCTAGGTGACCGTAACTCCATCCTTATGAAGCATCACATCATTTCTAGCTGAAAACAGTGAAAAAAGTTGCACAAAGCTAAAATTTTCCAAGTAACCCAGGAGCTGGAGGCACTGCCCACAAGAAATACCTCTGAACCTTCACCTCCCGCTCTGAAGAGCAGAGCTGGCAGCATCTCACACCATTCTACCAAGGGGTCTGTGTTACTCCACGCCTTCATTCCACACCACTGACAGAGGCAAGGNGCAGCTGGCAGCGTCTCACACCATTCTACCAAGGAGTCTGTGTTACTCCACACCACTGACAGAGGCAAGGCAACTATCTTCCTCCAGTTGCTGAATCGGTACGGCTATCTGTCCGGACAACACGAACCTCTGATTGTGGGGAAGGCTACAACACGGTAACCGGTGCTTCTGTTCTATTTCACTCCATCCACGCAGGGCAGGAGCGTGCTCCTGCAGGCTCCTCTTCCTGCCATGCTGCGTAAGCCTTCAGCACGGAGCAGCAGGAAACTAAACACAGCCCAAGACACCAGAGGGAAGTTTTAAAAAGGTCAGGCTCATGATTCAAACAGAGTTGTGAAGGACACTCTTAGAAAGGCAGCTTTATAAGGTTAAAGCTTTAAATCTAACCACTCACCAAGAATGTTTACCGAGTCCATGAACTTTAAAACTTCATCTGGAATCTCAAGTGGAACCGTGTTAACGCCCGCCTCTGCCTTACACACTCTTCAGTGATGGTCGTCTGTGAGCACCAGCGCACAGCACGCAAGGCATCGCTTATCCTGGTACCGAGCGCTCGGATGTTTAGGAAACACACTGACCTAGTAAGAGCAGCAGGCGATGGGGCTGCTGGCCGTCCTGTGACCAATACTCCAACCTCCGTTCCGTCCAACAGAACCCCCAACCGCCCCCCTTCAAAGGGAAGCCGAGCGAGGTCGTCTTTCCAACGCAAGGGGCAGGCTGCAACGCAGGAATGAAGGCAAACGCAGCACCCTTAGTACTGCTGCCCGCAAGGGATCGCTGCTCAAGTACGCACCCCCTCCTCTCCCCACACGGCACCACCGCTGCAACAGCCAAGCAGCCACGCAGCAGAGCACTAGAAACCAACACTCCACACGAGACCGAAATAACTGGCTGTTTACGGAGCTCAAACCCTTGACTGTAAAGCTCATTGGAGTTCCAGATGATCTCCAGCATGTCTGGAAACCCAAAACATGAATCAATAGTTCTGACAAACTGAAGAAGTCAAAGTCCTCCTGTGCCACCACCCAGTTAAACACATCACCGAAAGAGCCAACAGGCACGTCAGGGGTCAGCAGCAGCAGTGCCAGCTCTGTCTCGGAGGGACTGCCAACCCACTGCACCAGATACAGCGCAACACCCAAATGAACCTGAGCTCTTCCTGCACTGGAGTACAGACATCACCAGTAGTTCAAGAATTCTCCCAGCCTAATTACTCTCAGATGATGAGCAGGTATTTTCAGCAATCATCGGGTCCTTCTCCAGGCTCCTGTTCACTGATGTGACACACGTGCACACAGACTCAACTACAGTCTGATCACTCGGGAGCTTATTCAAAACCACTCACTCAATACACAGACCACTCACGCTCTCACCATGCCTTGGTTCACCCAGACCTCACAGCTCTGAGACTTCAGAGCACACCGCCTTCACAAATCTCATCTCCAGGTCTCTGGAATCACTGTCTGTGCACCCGCATTTCAGGAGTATCCTCACACCTTTTGCAAAACAAGCAACTAACAGTTGTACAGAGAGGAGTCCGCAAAGCCAGCAGACAGAGGTGAACTCAGAAGACACCTTGGCTATCCTGCAATCCACTGAATGTGTCAGCCGTGGCTAGCAGCACTCAAAAAGACAGACATTCTGGAAGCATTCAAGAACACCAGTACCTCTACACAGCACAACTCCCTAGTAAGACAGAGCGCATGTACAACTACCTTGCTCATCCTCAGGTCCACTACATTTAGGGTGGAACTGGAATGCTGTATTCAACTGTTCAACGACACAGCTGGGTGATTACCAGATCTCTTACACTGTCCTCTGCTTTAGCAGTGCTTTTTCCAGTTACTCCCAGATGAAGGTTTCCTCAGAGGGACAGCTGGCTCACAGCGAGTAACCAGTGTCCTCTACAACTTCCCGTCTGCACTCTGCTCTAAAGGCAGGCATTCGGCTTCGGTTATGTATGCTTGGCAAGCCTTCAGCTCCTCAAAGCTGAAAACACGAATCCCCATGAGGTCACTATCAGCATCACCTAGTGCTCAGCTCGGTTGGGTGACACACTCAAGTCACGCTGTAGAAACTTGTTAAGCACAAATCAGTCCTGGAGGAAAAACGGCCAGGCTGCAGCTTCGAGAAAACTAACTCGGAACATTACAGCCTCACGTTTAGAGGGAAGGGTTAGTGCTGACTGCTTAAGGTTTCTTCTAAAAGCTCCATTTCACTGACTCAGGTGATGGACTGCACGGATTACAAGGCGGCATGAAGATCTGCTTCTGTGGTCAGACATCTACGCGTGATCTGAACGTTCTATAGGAGTTACCACAGCAGCACAGCCTCCTCCTAGCACCAAGCATGCAAAACCACGGGCTAGATATTCTTGTGATCAGCTTGCCATCCTTCATTGGGAGCTAGAAAACCACAGTTTCACTACCCATCAACAGACACATCCACTGCCACGCGGAATCGTAAGGCTAACTGCAGCATACCTTACTAGATCACCCAGAAACTCCATGTCTACACAAGACCAGAGGTTACTACTGCAAGACATGCTTTACTTAAGCATTCTGCCTTCATCCATCAGAGCCAGGCATTGAGAACACTCAAACCCTAGGAATCCCTGTTTATCAGTGACAGCTGGCAGAGAAAATGCGCTCCCATGAAGCCGGTGATGTCTCCAGAGGATGCACCTGCTCATCTCCGGTACGGGCATGAGCTACAGCCTTGACTTCCAGCCAAGACACCTACCAACCACCACCGCCTGCTCCTCTGCTGGGGTAAATCTCCCTACCCCAGATCCTGCTACTAGACTCAAGCAACGAAGAAGCCAGAGGGCAGGCCCTCAGAGCCAAAACCAAAGCCAACATAAGGATACCACACATCTGGGCACTTTCCATGCCCTTCCCTGCCAACGCAGGGTGTAGCCAGCACACACTGCTTAGTTCTCTTTTGCTGAACAGTGCAGTTGCAGCAGCCTTCGCTTGTTCCAGCTGCAGCTGAACCCGAGTTTTCCCAGCTCTGCGCCTACCCATTCCCAGATATTATCTGTATGTTTCTCCACCCTCAATGCTCTGCAGACTTCACTCGCCCACTGGAGGCTTGGCTCCATCCTACCGGAGGAATCCCTTCTTCTTTCACACTGACCTTCCAGCAGACCCGCTGCAGCGGACGTTTACTGCGGTTTGAAGAGGTTCCCCTTAAAGGTCACCCACCTATCCTCAGCTCACTAGAGCAGCTTCCCCATGAAAACACAACAAGCAGACCCCCAAAGCTGCAATTCCCTGTTCAGGGAACGTTTTAGGTTTATGCATAATGGATCCAGTCCAGGATCCCCCCCAGAGAGACCACGATCACCTGTATCAGCAAACTGCCTTGAACTTAAACCATCCAGGAGATGCTTGGCGTATGCCCAGTCCTGCTCCTCTTTCAGCTGGTGCCAGGCTAGCCTGGCACTCAGCCTGCAGTCACGAAGCTTCTTCCAAGTGCCCAAAGAAGGCTTAATCAACTGTTTGAATCAGGCCAGCACTAGCAGGCACTCACTGCCCCCGTTTTGGTCTCCACTCTCAATGTCACCTGCAACTCTGACCTGGCTTGTCACCTGCTCAAGAGCAGAGCTCCACACACTCCAGTCTCTCTTTTGATGAGTGCTACCTTTGCCACCATCCCAGACTTTGACCCCACACGTTACTTGAAGCAGCAGCTGCCTGAGGCTTCTCCACAAATAAGACTTCCATCTACAGGCCCAGAAATTGGAAAAACCCCAACTCTTTGAGATTTGTTGGAAATTGTGAGTTTTCAGTGCTCAGCCCAGTTACAACCCCGCACTGCAATTAGGGAAACCCAGCAGCAGGGTTCAATCTGATCGCATGGACGATAACGTCTGGGCTGGGCTGGACCTGCTGAAGCCTCAGCGAGAGTGACTTTTAGAGGTGATCCTTCAGGCACTGTGCAGGGTCACAGCAGGCAGCGCAAGCGAGCGCGGGGGTCAGCTCCAGCACACTTACTGGAAGAACAGGCGACTCGGGCGGCTGCAAGGAGGACTGAAAGTTCAAACTAAGACTACTATTTGCACGCCTGTATTTCAGGGATGTACTGCACTACAGCAGGACTCTGCTACACAGCTACCTCACTCTCCACACCGATGTACCTGGCTCTTCCCACACCACACCGCACTTCTCCACACGTTATTCACAACAGCTCAGGCCGGCCCTCATACACGGGCTCTCAGAACAAATTAACCCTCCACCGCACAATTATTCAAGCAGCTCCTGACTTAGGATGGCTTAAAACCACTCCAACTGTGGAGGACATTGCAGCCATTTGGAGCAGAACAGACTAATGGAGAAAGACTGCTGTATTAACAGCCTATTTAGAGCCCTTAATTGCATACTCTTCTCGCACAGAGCGATTAGAGAGCAACTGAAGCACAAGCTGGCATCACCGCGACTGCTCAGCGCAAACAGGACTCGGGCTGCCCACTGCATTTGGTCTGAGAGCACAGTCCCCGCAGAAAGCCCCCAGAAAGTTCCGTGCAAGCAGGAGCTGTGAATTGCTTAAATTAGACACCAGGCTGGCTCCAGAACGCGGCTCCTCGCAGGGGTGGCTGGTGCGTTTTATTTTGGGGTTTTCTGGTGAATTTTAAGGAAAGTCCTCAGATTCTGCTAAGCAACAGCAACAGTTGTGAGCGTTCAGCATTCCCAGCCCCAGAAGGGCACCTCCTACCCCGAGATCCGAAAGCTATTAACAAATGGTCAGGAGCACTAACATATGGGATGCCCTTCCCGAGCTAACACCTTTCGCCCCTAGAGAAGCGCCAACTCCGTTAAGGACACCACTCCTTCACTTTTTGTTCTTCATCCTCCCTCACACCGCCCACTCCAGGAAGAGCTGAGGTCTGGGGGAAGCGAAGGGAGGCTGTACTTTGCACTACATAAAGCAGCGGGGTCTAGTGGAACAGAGAGACAGCTAAACATTAACCTCTCCGTCCCAATTACTCGTGAAGTTTGAGCGCTACCTGCCAATATTTAACAGCCAGGGCCAGGCAGTGAAAGGTAGGGCGGACACATGCCTTCAGGAGCAGCAGATGACAAAGCACAGCGCTTCAGTCTCAGCTGTCCACGACAAGACACCATGAGTTACCAGTTAGGCAGCTGCCTGCCCTGCACTACTGACACCGATGGCTTTTTTTTAGCTCCTCAAGCCACCCTCCCCTGAAGGCTGTTAAGGGAGTTAACGCTTTTTGTACAGTGAGCTCGGGCAGCGAGGAGCTAGGCATGTTAGTGCTTACATCACTGCTAACCACCTCTTCGGTGTCTGCCACTGCCACCCGGCTCTGGAGCTGTAAGGGACTGCTCTTCCCAGCTGCTCGTGGAAGTAACAGAAGAATTGCAGACAGGTCTTTAAGGTAATTCTCTACAGAGTTATTACTTACGTTAGGAGTTAACAACAGGGTTCAACTTTAAAGCGAGCTTTTTTAGCACTCACACTGCTTTACAGGAAAAATTTGTTTCCCATTTTATTTGGACATTTTAAAGTTAATAGAAAAAGACTTCCAACTGCTTCTACTTCTCTCGTAATGCTAGGGACTACAGCATGCTAGCTCCTGCCTACCCAGGCACAAATGAGGCTCATTTAGACTGAAAGCAACTTCTGGAGGTTATCCAATGCATCCCCGACTGAAAGCAGGGCCACCTTTGAAGTCAGATCGAGTTGCTCGGGGTCATACTGTAGTCAGGTTCTGACTATTTTCAAGCACAGAGATTCCACAACCTGTTTCAGTACTTCATCCTCTGTGTGGGAAAGCGTATGGCTAACCCATCAGAATTCCCCCCGCTGCCTGTTGTCTCTTACCCTTTCCCTGTGCCTATCCAAGGACAGCCTGTCTCCCGTCTCCCTTTCATCTCACATTAAACAGCCAGTCAGAGGCAGCAATCAGGATCTCCCACTTCAGCTCAGAGCAGTTTGAACAAACTCGCTTCTCAGCCCCTCACAAATTACATGCTGCTGACTCCTTGTCTTAGTGGTCTTGCACAGACTGACACTCTGGCATCTGCCTCGCTCCTGGGACCACAAAGCCAGGCACAGCGCTCCCAACGCAGCCTCACGAGCTCCAACTAGCAGAGTAAAATTGCCTCCTTAAACTGGCTGACCACGCTCACCCAGTATGCTCCTCACCCTTGATACCACAGAACTAACACTGACCCACGAGGATCCCTACAGTCTTCTCTGTAAAGCCACTCTTCCCCCGTCAGCAACACATCTGCGCTGCCGCAGGGGTCATTCCACCCCAGGAAGCCCTGGCATTTGCTTCCATTGTATTTCAGGAGGATTGTGCCAGCTATTTCTCCAGCCCACAGATGTGCCATCCATTGCTTCTGGTCTGCAGCATACCAATCACCCCTCAGAGTCTGCCACGAGCTCGTTCAGAGTGCAATACTGATACGAAAGAGGGGGTGGCATTCAGACAGCTGCCCCAGCGCTGCTCCTTAAAGTCACTAACCAGGCTCCAGGTGGAATTCTAGCATGGGGCAGAACCTTTCGAGTCCAGCAATACACACCATGCTTTACTGACTTAACCATCCACTCATCTCAAACACCTCACCACCTTGGGTAGTCAGACGTCTCCAGGAACCTCGTTACACGCCTCTAAAGGTTAATAACACCCACTGATCTTCCTTTGTTCACACTCTTGTCCTACTTACAGCAACCGACTCAGGATCTCTCTTCAGTGCAGCCCGAGTTTGCAGAGACACCACAAACCCTACACCTCACTCAGTTTTCACCCTATAGGAAGCTGCATCAGCCTAGCAGGAGCTACCCCACAGCTGTGCTTTCCAAGACCCTCAAACCTTACTGCCAAAGGAAACTGACCGGCTCCATCCAGTCCCAGTCCTCACCTTTCCCCACCCCACAACACTCAGCAGGATCTTTAAGAGATCTTACATGAAATCCACACAGGTATTTCACAGTAACAGAACACACTCTGTTTTGTGGGAAGGTAGCCAGTTGTTAAACATCCCCCTGAAAACCCTGAGACACCGACTGTGGTAACCGGTGACAGCCCAGAGCCTTGCTCGTCCCCAGCCACTGGGCACACTGACTCACTGAAGGGGCTGCAAGGCTTGCTGCACAGACACTGACTGCATGCACTTCAACCTCCTCTGCTAGCACAAAACGCTGCCACACAGCCACGCAGAACTGCCTTCCCCTTTTCCTGTGTAGGGCAGACTGGGTAAGGGCTATATTCGAGACAACTTACTCCTACCAGCACAGCTGCTCTATTTCTTGACAGTCCCCCCTGCTAAAGTTCACCAACACTCCATTCCGAGTTTACTTCCTGCAGTGCCCCTGTTCCTCCTCTGACTACTGTCACCTTGGTTCACCCGACGCCTTTCCACGGGGCATCTAGAAAGCAGACTGCCCAGCGACGCACTTCTCAGCCATTGCCACGGCCTTTCACGTAGAGCGAGGGAGAAATCCCAGCCTTCTGGTTTCTCCCCTCTCCACGATCGTATTTCTCACGACTGCGCCTCAGAGCCAGAAGAAAGGCTCCCAGTCAAACAGACTGCTCTGCTCTCCAGTTACCTGGGAAACTCCTTCTTACTCGCAGCTCCATTTCTGTACTGCGGGTCATGGTGTACTCGCGTAATCCGCATCTTCACGACCCACCCTTCCCAAACGACTGCAGTCGGAGGTCCTACGTATGCTCCAGACCGTGGCAAGAGAAAAACCCAGTGGGAATGTCAAACCCTACAGGCCACAACCAGCAGTAGCCTTCTGCCTAGCCCAGCAGCCTCTGCCACGCACGGTCCCAGCAGAACAGAAGGAAACTCTTCCATCAAGTATCTGAGTGGTCGGAGGGTGGCCTAGTGAAGAGGGAATGGGGAATGCTGGTTGACAACCAACTGAACACGAGCCACCAGTGTGCCAAGGAGGCACTAAGGGCTAATGGACTGGATCAGGAATAGTGTGGCCAGCAGGACTAGAGAAGTAATTGTCCCTCTGTACTGGGCACTGGTGAGACCTCACCTCAAGTACTGTGGGCAATTCGGGACCCCTCCCCTTGCTTCAAGAAAGAGACTGAGGTACTGGAGTGGGCAATGAGGCTGGGGAAGGGACTAGAGGGAAAGGCTGATGAGGGGAGGCTAAGGAAGCTGGGAGTATTTAGCCTGAAGGAGACTCATGGGGGACCTTATCACTCCCCAGCTCCCTGAAGGGAGGTTGTAGACAGGTAGGGGTCAGGCTCTTCTTCCAGACAACCAGCACCAAGACAAAAGGGCAGGGCCTGAAGCTGTCAGGGGAGGGGGGGGTGGGGNGAGGTTGGCTGTCAGGAAGCCCTTCCTCAGGGAAAGGGTGCTCAGAGCCTGGACTGGACTGCCCAGGGCAGTGGGGGAGTCTGCACCCCTGTAGATGTTGAAGGACAGCCTGGCTGTGGCCCTGAGTGCCCTGCTATCACCACAGGCAAACTGAGGAGGCCCTGAAACTAGGAGGAACTCATGACGACACAGGTCCTCACATAGAGCAGAGCTGTAAAATACGTGCCACAAAAGAGAGCAAGTCATTTTACAGGCCACAGGTTAAGCCCTTTCTTATGGATGCCATGCATCAACCCCAGCCCCCAGCCCCGCTGAATTTAATCACCCAAGTTCAGCACACAGCTTCAGCGCATCACATCACGCTGCACTGCCGTGTGCAGGAGTCACGGGCATATGTGAGCTGAATCCGATAGCCTCGCTTTCCTAAAACGAGCAGCATTTATTAAATAAGGTCTATTTTTAGTCACATACACAAGTTTCATTACTTCATATTCCGCATGCAGCTCCCCTCTTCTTCGGTTTTCTGCGTGTGGAGGGTTTTTTTGGTAATATTTCTCTGAGGAATTAGAGATAAAATAAGTCAGCCCTTCCAGTTGTCAGTGATTGCATAAAAATAGATTTGATTTTATAGTGGAGTCAGTCTACCAGTTGGTTGGGGGGGGGGCTGTGGTGCTATTTTCAATCCTTCCTTTTCCTAGCACGATCAGAAATGACCAAGCAGCACGGAAAACAGCGATCAAAAATAAGTCAGCAGTTCTGGGTTCCGTCTCATCATCTCATCACGCTCCAGATGTATTTATAAGCACTTCTAGAATCCACAGCCCTTCCATTCTTCTCCCTTCATGCTCGCTTATAACAATGATAATGAAAACAATGGTGGGAAATTTCCAGAGCAAAAGACACCCACAACCCAGGCTACTGATGGAAAAACCTCCTTCCTCTGCCCCACACCCCACAGCCTCCAAGTCTCTCAAGTTTCCCTTTGGATCCCTAGGTTACACTGCAAAGCTCTGCTCTTGAAAAGGAGCATTATTTGACAACACCACTCACACAGCTAACGGATGCTCCGCAGCATCAGCAGTCAAGTTCACATGGACCAGAACCAATCCGAGAAGATCAGCACTTGAATTACCCTCCCCAAAGTGGGCACACAGATGGCCCCTCTCCATTGTTACTATGATCTTCACACATACGTGTGAAAATAGCCGATAAAGTTATGTCAAAACTGCAACCTGACCTCTTTAATAGCTCAGGAGCAGCAATCACATGGAGCAACGTGAGGAGAAAAGCTGCTAGCGCGAGAAACCTTCCAACCCAATGAAAATTAAGGCTTCAAGCCCTAAGGCTTTTACATGCGACACCTTCTTAATAGTGAAGCTGATTTACCTCAAATACAGCCGAGTGCTCCACATAAAGTGTTTGTTATTAACCCGGAGCTCCAAGCTTTGTGTGGAAAACTGAACTGCTGGATGTATTTTAAAGAGAAAGAAAGAGAGGTCTTTAATACCTGAAAACATTCAGACACGCGTATATAACAGAACACACACACACTGGATACAGGCACAAAGCAGCGACAGAGCTAACATCGGTTATCCCAACACAGCTGGCGGTCTCCTACAAAGTATAAGCAACCTGAGTCTAGGACATCGCCCCTTCAACAGAACCACATGTGCCCAAGTCAACTTTCAGGCCGTTTTGCTAACACACGGTTCATCTTCTCTGCAGAAGCACCTCGGTAATCTCCACACCCTGGTCCCACAGAACTCTCCTGCTGTTAACCAGCATTGCAGTGACTCTTCAGCCCGACTAGGACCAAACCGGTCCTCCCAGCAGAATGATGTGAGCTCTCAGTAAACGGAAACAGCAACAGGTTCACCGTCACAAAGAACGGCCGTGATTCCTCCTCCAACATCACCTCCGTGTCTGCCAGGACCCACGCCCAGGAGCCTTCCTTTGGGGACAGGCAGAGCACACCCCACTGAGCAGGGCTCGCCCTTCAAACACACGTGGGGAAGCTTAATTACCAATTATCTGTTCTGAGAGCTACAGCACTGCCAGAGGGGGGAGACTATTACATGCGAGAGCACAATCTCAGAGCAGCAGTGCCCCTCAGCTCCCTCCCTGAAACACCCCTCCTCAAACACTACTCGACCGCTCCGCGGTGGCGTGGCTTGCAAGTTCCTCGGTATTTTTATCACGGCAGCCTCCCGAGACTCCCCTCTAACTTCTTCCTCCTTCTGTTAAGAGGGAAAGGACACGGCGCATCCCCTCATGAAACATCCTTGCCAGCAGCTCATGACTGCACTGGGAGCGGGGCGGCAGGATGACTGCTCTCCATGCGCTCCTGCCCAAGCCTCTTGCTTCATCCCCCCGGTCTCCCACGGCTGTGGAAGCGTCGCTGCCGACGCTAACAGCCAGCTCGCAGGGGCAGACGCCCAGTAAATGCTGCTCCGCTGTAGTTTTCAACCGCTCTGCCGCCTGCCTGCTCTCCACAAGGAAAAGCGGGGGATGGGACAAGAAGGGTGCGTGGGGTGGCATCTCCCTGCCAGCGGTCACCGCATCGGGGGGCGCTGCGGGCCCCCCAGCCAGGAGGGGGATGGAGCGTGCAAATCCCCTCTCAGCGGAGGAGACAAGCCGCAGCAGCTAGCCCCGATTCCACCCTCACTGAGGGGGAACAGCAACGCCAGCCAAGGGCATCCGAAAAGAAAAGCGAACGGTTCCCTGTCCCGGAGGAGCCGCAGAGCCCCCCCACCCCACGCCCTTCCCCCGGCTCCCGAGGAGCGGAGGGGGGGAAGCACCGGGCATTTCCGCAAACACAGG
>VZRI01012408.1:145384-157348 GCA_013397515.1 Upupa epops
GGGACCGGCCGTCCTACCGCGCGGGTCGCTGGCAGGGCAGGAGGCTGCGGACCCTGCCCTGGGCCGCTGGCGGCGGGCGCTCGGCTCCGTCCCGTTGGTTTTCCCGACGATAAAGTTTCCCGTCGCCGGCCGCTGCTGCCCTGCGCTGCGGGCGGGGGCATCCGCTCCCCCGGCACCGCCCTGGGGGGCACCCGGGCGGCGTGCGGGCACGAAACAATGCGGACCCCGTGCTAAGCCCGCGGGCGGAGACTCGGGAAGAGCTGAGGGGGCTGGAGCTGTGTGGGAGCAGAGCGAGCCCTGTGCACAGGCACCGAGGATGACCAAATAGGGCCTGTGCTGCCCTGGCAGAGGGGCCTGCGGGGGGCAGCGGGGCGGGCTGCAGTCGCGCTAACGCCTGCGGGCAGTGCTGGCTGTGGGCACCGCTCGGAGCTTGGGCTGGGTAATGCGGAGCTGCTCTGCAGGGAAGCAGGGCTGGCGCCAGAGGCAGGGAGCACTGCGCTGGGGCAGGGTGGCCACTCTGGAAGGGGGGCTTCATGCCTTTGCCCTGCCAAGAGCAGTGAGGGAATGAGAGCGCTGTGCAAGCAGGTCACGGTGTTAAAGGTGACTTCTCCAGATAATAGAGTTTCTCGGCTGCATCTCGGCACTGACCTGCAGTCAGTGTTGCGGACACAAAGTCAGCGGATGCATCCCCGAATCAGATTCTCAATAGCAATGTACCGCTCAAAAGAATTTGTTTTGAAGTCTTTCTTCTTTAAAAACCCAGGCTTTTTCATTCCAGAAGCACGGCCCTGGAAAACACAGAATAGCTGTACATGCCCTGCCTGCTGCTGAGACATCTGCTGGGCTCTGCTTCCATGCAAGCCCACATTTTCCGTGCTGCCATTTAGCACTGGTAATTTCCTTCAGCGCTGGGCACGGCCAGCACTTCGTCTCCAAGCTCCGCAGGGCTAGGTTCACCAGACACTCACCACAGTATGCTCATCTGCTCTTCAGCCACGCTGAATGCTTGCCAGTGACCTGGCCTCATTAATCTGTGACTCTGAAACCCTCCAAAACCCGGGCACAGAGTTCCTAGAGGCCAGCCACTGGCTGTGATGGAAGTTGGGTGTTCATCGGTGTTTCCCTGTGCAAACATCACTTTATGGAGGACCCCCAAACTTTTGTGAGCTCACAGAACCACAGAGTGATTAGGGATGGGAAGGCACCTCAAAGATCATCCAGTCCAGGCCCCCTGCCACAGCAGGATCCCCCAGACCCAGTGGCACAGGAACACAGCCAGGCGGGGCTGGAACGTCTGCAGAGAAGGAGACTCCACAACCCCCTGGGCAGCCCCTGCCAGTGCTCTGGCACCCTCCCTGGGAGGAAGTTGCTTCTCCTCCTGATGTGGATTCTCCTCTGTTCCAGGTGACACCCGGTGCCCCTTGTCCTGGCATTGGGTGCCCCTGAGCAGAGCCTGGCTCCTTCCTCCTGACCCCCACCCTTTCCATCTTGATCGGCAGTCATGAAGTTCACCCTCAGGCTCCTTTGTTCCCAGCTCCCTCAGTCTTTCCTCCTCTGGTAGATGCTCCCCTCCCTCCATCATCCCAGTCACTCTGGCCTCTCTCCAGCAGCTCTGTGTCCTCCTGGCACTGAGGGGCGCAGAGCTGGACGCAGGATTCCAGAGGAGGTCTCCCCAGGGCAGATCAGCTCCCTAAGTCTAGTCCACAGAGGACACAAAGCCACTGCCGTGGCAGTTTGCTGTGGGGCTGAGCCTGGGGATCACTCAGGTGGCCCGCAGGAACTTGTCCAAAAGTGTGCAAACACATTTGTGTGACATTTGTTTAAAGGAAGAAACAAAGCTGCTTTCCCACTCTGCTGATAACTTTGAAGCCCAGTTCTGTACTCTCTTTTTAGACTCTGCCGCTCTGACTCCATGGAAACCAGTATGTTCCACCATGCCAGTAAACTCGGATAAATATAATACTGAATTAATTCACCATTAGAGCCCAAGTTTTATTTACCCTAAGATCCTTTCCACACAGGAAAATCGCTGAGCGTAACTGCAGCAGAAGGGACTGCAGGCAAAGTCTTACAAAACGAGGCTGAGGGAGCTGGGGTGGTTTAGTCTGGAGGAGAGGAGACGCGGGGTACTTCCCTCTCTCCAGCTCCCTGAAGGGAGGGTGCAGGCAGGTGGGGGTCAGGCACCCAGTGCCAGGTTGAGAGGGCAGGGTCTGAAGCTGCCAGGGGAGGGAGAGGTTGGCTGTCAGGAAGCCCTTCCTCAGGGAAAGGGTGCTCAGAGCCTGGACTGGACTGCCCAGGGCAGGGGGGGAGTCCCCGTGTCTGGAGGTGTTGAAGGACAGCCTGGCTGTGGCCCTGAGTGCCCTGGGCTGGCTGCTGGGGTGATGCCAGGGGCTGGGCTGGGCTGGAGGAGCTCAGAGCTCTTTTCCAGCCTCAATCACTGTGTGATCCTGCTGGGGTGTTGCTGATGTAGCCTTCCAGGTAGACGTTTCAGTTGGGTATAACTCTTCCATTCCCCTCTACAGCTGAGTCCTGCATAGGTAAACCCCCCTGTATAGTGAACAGCTGAAGCAAACTGCATCTCACAGTTACATCTGCACGGTGTTTGAGGCACAAACTTACTCTGTAAACAGAGTAAGACCACAGTGCAGCGGAGGGTGCGACCCCCAAACCCTGTTTGTGACGGCTATAAGCAAGTCACCTGCTCTAACACTTTCATTTCTTCTCATTCCAAACCAACCACGAGTACTGCATCTTGTTTAAAAGAAAGCACTCTGCAGGGGCAGCGCCAAGACACGCTCATCGCGGGCTGAAGAAGCAAAGGCGGCCGCTCCTATTTCAACAGGACGGTGCCCGGTCCGCAGGTCGTGTCTTCCCGTGCCAGATTCAGCGCCGCTGTAGCCAGGCATCCTGGGGACTCCGTGACACAAAAGGAGATTTGAATTTGAGGTGCGGAGGCTAAATCTGGCTCCGCGATGCTTAGAGCAGTCCTGACGGCACGACGCTGCGAACAATGAGTCCCGCGCCGTGCTGTGCAGAAGCCCACAGGACGCGCGGGCTCCGTTTGTGTAAATCCCTCGCTCCTGGCCTATTTTTTCCCATAAAGAGGTGGTTTTCCACGGTTGGCAGCAGCCCTGTTCCAAAGCGTCTCTGAGCTGCAAGGACACAAAGGACCGCACTTCTATTTCCAGCCCGTATTTCCCTCCCTGGCCATTGTCCATCCACCTGCCCTTCCCCCAGCCCAAATAAAAGGGAGCCCTTCATGTGCTCGGGGATGTTTGGCAAGCGGCTGCTTCTCCGCTCTTAGCCCTTGTGGTTGGTTGCAAACAAAGTCCGGCAGCAGCGTAACACCCGAAGTGACGGCGCATCCCCGCTGGAACGGGGGGCTGTCCACTCCGCGGGAAGAGAACAATGCGCGCCTCTCCTAACTCCCGCTCCCATCCGAGTGGGTGGGACGGGGCCTCCCCGGCAATGCCTATGCCACCACCACCACCCGTTCCGACCCCTGGAAATAGAATCACACGAAGCCAGCCCCAAGCAAACCTGCTTCTTGCCTGTTCCACGCGATTCCAGCTGGACGAGAGCTTGGGGTTGCTGACACCGAGTTGGTGCGATGTGCTAAGAGGTGGTAGTGTTTGCGCAGCGCTCCTCTGCCCGCAGCTGGATCGGCTGTGCCTCTGGACGTGCCTCGGCAAAAGCACAGCCCGTTACCGATCGCTGTGCCGCGTGGAGCAAGGTGCCTCTCCAATTCCCTGACGGGTAAGCCACGGGAAGGCGTCCCTCTCGACGGTGCCGCAGGTGCGACAGCGATTCCAGCGAGATCCAAGAACGCGGGCTGCGAAGCGACGCGCACGCTTCCTGACCCAGCAGCGCACTAGCTGCTCAGGTTGTCTGTGAACACAGAATCATAGAATCACCCTGGCTGGAAAGGACCTCCAGGATCACCCAGCCCAGCCCTCATCCCAACAGCTCCCCAACCCCCAGACCATGGCCTCAGGGGCTCTAGCTACTCAGTTTTTAAACCCCTCCAGGGATGGGGACTCCACCCCCTCCCTGGGCAGCCTGGTCCAGTGCCCAACCACTCTCTCAGGAGAGAACTTCCTCCTCAGATCCAGTCTAACCCTCCCCTGATGCAGCCTGAGGCCATCTCCCCTCGTCCCAGCATTAGGAACTGGGGAGAAGAGCCCAGCAGCAGCCTCGCTGCAGCCTCCTTCGGGGCAGCTGTAGAGAGCAGTAATAGTTTGCACGTGGCTCCAGCCCTTTCTCTCCTCTTCCTTTTCTCCCAGTGTTTGGGAAGGGCTCGGGAAGAGCCCAGGATGGCAGAGCTGGCTTTATCACCAGTAAATCACGGTTTTCATCGTGTTGAGTACACTCAGAGTGTCGGAGGGCTGTCATTCAGTAGTTGCTAGGATTACAAATCCATTGTGAGGCTGGGCTGTGGTCACGTCCCGGCCCCCTGCGTGCAGTGGAATGCACAGTGATCCTGTCACCTCACAGAAACACCTATCACCGTGTTTTGACTGAAGCCACGGGCCAGCTCAGCCCAGTGCCACATACGTGCAGGCGCGTGCTGCGGGGGACTTGTCACACCCACACCATGCTTGCTAAAGCTGGCCAGCTGAGGGCTTGTTGCAGTCAAAGACAATCCCCTCAATCTCAGGACGGTTCAGGGACCCCAGAGATCAGGTAGTTCCACCTCCCCTGCCATGGGCAGGGGCACCTGTCACACCAGGAGAACTCTGAGTGGCTCTGACTAACTGGAAGACTGGCAGTCTAGCCCTTGGAGTGGCCCTGCTGTCACAGAGCTGTGTTTGAGGAAAGCCCCACAGCTTCCATCCACTAAAGACTCACGTGCCTACTCCTCAACAGGAGGTCTCATGCCCCTGGTCAGGAGTACCTGTCCTCCAGCCTGCAGTGCAGCTGAGACTGCTGTTGGCTCAGACTCCCAGCCAACTCAGCCAATTCCTCAAGCATTTCTGGCAGACAGAGGTGAGAGAGTGCTGTGGTTCACAGTCAGACCTCTCCGGTTGCCACCGACCTCTTTAGGAACGAAGTTGGAAAACCCAAGGATCCCTCTCAGAAGAGTGCTTGCAAGACGTTTCCTCTCTTCTTTCTGCTCTGCTTCCCTTCCCTGCAGCGCTTCCCTCCTCCTGTCGTCTGACTTCTTGCCTCCCTCTTGCTGCTTGCCCCGGCTCGTGATGGGTTACAGAGCGAAGTACAAACCACCCTGACCCTTACGCGTCGGCATGGAGCAGCGCGCTCGCTCTGCTCTAAAACTGTCGCACTTCCTCGGAGGCACCGGCATTAGGTACTTCTGAGGAGCAGAGCTCAGGAAGGCAAGCGGGAGAGGAGCGAACAGGTGGGGGAAGAAGAGAGGGGAGAGAGAGAACGAGCGAGCCAGGGCTGTTACCATGACATCTCCGAAGCAGGAGTGTCGTGGTACCGCTAGAAACAGTACAAGAAACCCGAAGCATCACCTGATGGTAGCTGGGAGTAGGAAGTGTAGCAGAGGGAGGATGCTAAATCTCTCTTTGCATCACTCCCCCAGGGGTTGTTCCCTAGCCAAAACGATCAGCCAGCAGAGGAGGTGCTGTCAGACTGCTCCAGGGCTAACTGGACATCCCTACACCGCAGCCCTCGGCGGTGGTCTCTCCAGTGGCCCCAAAGACGCCCCCAGGCACGCCTGTGCAGTCTGGCTCGTTTCCCTGCTCAAAAGAGAGCTGCTGACCTGCTGATTCATCCAGCCCCTGCTCGGTGCAGTGGTGGGGAAGGGATAATTACCAAGATAGCCCTGTGAGAGGAGTCTTGCTGGCCCAGTCGATGCTCCTCTCACAAGGAAAGGAAAATGAATCTGCTTTCCTCGAGGGTCTAAAAGAAGAAAGCCGTCCTCTGGGGAAGACTGATCCCGACGAGGCGACTGCACTCGGTGCTGGCATTTTCAGTGTCCGATCCACGGACACGACCCCAGCCCCAGCACGAGGACAGGACCCAGTGAAAGAGGGTCCTAACATCCATGTTAGTGGGAACCTTCATTCACCCTCAGTATCAGCAGACTGCACCGCTCCCACTTAACTGTGGGAGAAGAAGCAGGTTTAGAATTCCCGGAGGAACGTGCTGGGTTTTCTCCCCAGCCCTGCTCTCTTCTTCTCCTGAACTGCTCCTCCCTCAGTCTTTGCATCTTCCTCGAGAGTGCCTGTTCCTACCCTTGGAAGTGAGCAGAGCGCGGCCAGATTTTAACCGCTCCTAATGGTGCCGCCCTATCACCTGGCCTTCCTCGCTTCCACTGTCTCCCCCTCTGTGGAAGCAGCGGCTGAATGCAGCAGTTTTCCACAGTGCAGTGGTGGTGAGTGGAGTACACGAGATACACGAGACCAAGGGTCGTGCCTGCCCGCGTCCCACGGACACAGCTTGAGTCGGTAACACAGGAAAGACATGCCAAGGTGCCTCTGCAGGGTACCTGCAGCATCGTGCTGTAGCCCTGCTTCTGACACCCGTGTGTAGTGCTTGAAACCACATGAACTCCTGCCAATTGCAAACAAGCAGTGTCAGACTGGAAGCTGCTGTGGTTCACTAAGAAACGGGGCCCTTACCAGCCCCCTAGGTTCCTGCTGTGTGAAGCCCCTGCTCTCTGCAGTTCCTGTTAGGCCATTGGAGCATCCACACAGCGTACTCTCAGCCTGAATCTACACGAAGCTGTCGCTCCCCGAGTTATTCCTGTCTATAAATCTGTGAGGGGTGGGTGTCAGGAGGATGGAGCCAGGCTCTGCACAAGGGCATCTGGGGACAGGACAAGGGGCACTGGGTGCCAGCTGGAACAGAGGAGGTTCCCTCTCAATCTCAGCAGGACCTTCTTCCCAGGGAGGGTCCCGGAGCACTGGACCAGGCTGCCCAGGGGAGTTGTGGAGTCTGATGTGTTCCTGTGCCACTTGGTCTGAGTGATCCTGCTGGGACAGGGGGTTGGACTGGATGATCTTTCCAGGTCCCTTCCCATCCCTAAGGATTCTATGATCCTCTTTGCTGTGCTGTATCCACCCTGCGCCCGGCCTGAGCTCATGGTGCCTCTGCAGTCCCTCTGACTTAGAGAGGAGTCCCCGCATTAACCACGAGTCTCGTGGCTTTTGGCAGCTGCCAGTCCCAGCACTGTTTGTGATATCAATTTCTCTTCAGCACCGAGTGCTTTGTTAACATCTGCCCTGCAGCAACGACTGCTTTTACCTCATGATTTATTCATCCATAGTTTGGTGTGAAAACGCAGTCAGAACTCCGGGGCCTTCACGGGCGGAAGGAGAAGAGCACAGCAAAGCACAGTCAGTCAGCTTGGCTCTTGAAAGGAGCAACAGGATCGTTCCTCTGCTGTCCTTGGGACTCCTAGGTGTGCCAGCCAGGTAGAAGAGCAGGAACAGACTGAGGTCTTGCTTGCAGTTCCCTCTCTCTCAGCCCGAGAGCCGAGCTGTCTCTCGCACATCACCTCTCAAATGCCATTTAAGGACCTTTTTGCACAGCTGCTCCCCTGCCTCGCTCTTTGCTTCAGCCCAGCTCTCTGAACAGTCTGATGGGCGTGAAGAAGGATGCCGCGCTGGAAAATCCCTGTCTCACAGCTTTCTCGCAGAGTTACACGGTGATGCAGCGGCACCGCGGCCGCTGGGCTCACTTCTGGGGCAGGGGAACCTGTCAGCCCCATGACCTCACGGTGTGGAAGGGCCAGAAGCAGGTGTGTGAACAGCGAGATTTTTCTGTTAGGCAGAATGAGTGAGGCTGGCAGAGCCCTCTGAGCTCCTCCAGCCCAGCCCAGCACCTGGCATCAGCCCAGCAGCCAGACCAGGGCACTCAGGGCCACAGCCAGGCTGTCCTTCAACACCTCCAGACACAGGGACTCCTCCACTTCACTTCTTCACTCGTTACCTGTCAGCAGCTCTATGAACACCCTGCTGTGGCAGGGGGACTGGATGATCTTCTGAGGTGCCTTCCAACGCCTGACCCTCTGGGATTCAGTGGGCAGAGAAGCTGGCATGAGCACTGATAGAGAGAGAAGTCATGAAAGTGCTGATGCTGGGCTGCGCTACTGGAGATTCAGCCAGGGAAGGAACCTCAGCCTAGGAGGTGAAGGAGGTCTGTCTGACACGAGCTGCTAGAAGCCTGCTGCTGGATCCAGCTCCAGACTGCTGGGGCAGCTTGGGAAATGCCTACTGCATTACCTTGATGCAGCAGAAGTGCTGTGCCTCTCGTTCCTGCTCCGTTGTACAGTGAGTGTCTGCACACCCTTCCTCGTGACAGCAGGGATCAGTCAGTGTTTTCCAGTTACTGCAGAAGTCACTGGAAGCAGAGTTCTACGGCGACCACAGTGGTTCACACCAGAGCATCACTTGGCCGTGTAGCCCAGGAACTGGTTTTAAGGAACTAGTTTTAAGTGCAGTGATTTGATGTCCTTGGCTCTGCTGCGCTAGCAACGGCAGCAGGTGTCCGTAGGGCCCTGCACGCCTATCAGTCTCAGTCCAGTTGCAGGATAACTGTGTGACAGTGCAGAGCGCATGTTCTCTCAGCGTCCACGGGGACTACCGTGAAGTGCAGGTCGCTCCACCGGGTGGGAATGCAGGAGCAGCCTAACTAGGTCCTGAGAACTGCGGGATATTGGAGCAGGAAATGAGGCCAAGGCTCCGAGGACACCTGGCTTAATTCACGCTGTTCGTTGGAAGGCTCCGTGCAGGGTGGGATGAGGCAGCCTGGCAGGGAAAAAGCTGTCACGGTAAGGATCTCCTCAAGAGCTGCAGAGTCCACTCAAGCACTGGCTGGGGGCCGTCCCGTGCGGACAGATGCAAGGGAAGGCGTGGGCTCACTTTGTTCCCCTGAGTTTTGGAGATGTGCTGAAGAAGCAGAGTGGGACGGTGAGAGGAGCAGAACGCTCGCTGGGCTTGGAAGTGGCTACCTGGAAGACACGCTCGAAGCACAGCAGAACCCCTGCAGAGCCCTGGCACGCACACGCGGCACACGTCTCTCATAAATTGGGCAGAGAGGAGTCAAGACGCGTGGCGCGCTTCCAGGGGGCACAAGAGCTCAGTCTCAGCGAGTCTGTGCTGACGCCAAAGCCGAAAGGCGTCTGGACCCTGCTCCTCCACTGACTGTGTGAGCTGATGTAAAGCTGGTGGGGTAAAACCCCACCGAGAGTCTGCGTTTGCTTCTGGCTGGTCAACAGAAATCCTCAGCACCAAATTCTCCACGCGATAATGGGGTTCAGGTCTTTGGGCACGAGACCCCCGCTCCATCAGTCAGCTGAGAGCCTCCTCCATCACAGCAAAACCACAGCCGCTTTGGAGCTGCTCACGCAGGCACCTCTGTCCGGTGAAACGGCTCCGTGCCCCACTGGGTCACCACTAGTGACTCAAAGTCTGCAGGGTCCAACCTGCTCACTTGGGTGTGAGAGGAAAACAGAGGGCAAAACTGAAGGGATTGGTCTTAATTCCTCAGAGCTCAGTAAATATTTACTGAGTGGGGTCTGCCGTGGTTTCCCGGCCAGCGCGAGGCACAGGGTGACTGCAGGGCTGCTGAAAACAGAGAATCAGCATTAATCCGCCCGTGTCCCCCCACTCTGAAATGTGCTATGGAGCCCGATTACAGGGCGTGCTCTGATTCCACGGGCATCGCCTCCCGGGTGGGATCGCCTCTCTTGTGTGACCCGCGACATCCTCGTTTCTCCTGCGTGCTTGTGAAAGGCTCTGCTCCGGCTCCCCGCGCGCGCAGGCTTCTAGGCAGAACTCTGGCAGAGCTTTACTGCTGCAGCGGCCGCCTGTTGACCCTGTCAGCCAGCTGGATTCCAGTCTGCCCACGGATCACTCTGAACAAGGCTGTGGCCGTTCAGAATCAGCTCTCCTGCCAGCTACCAGAACCTCTGTGCTGCTCTCAGTGTCACAGTCTCACGGTACTGATGAGGCTGGAAAAGACCTCAAGGATCATCCAGTCCAACCTAAACCAACCCAGTCACCCTAACCTCTGCCATCCAGCTCATGCCACTCAGCACTGCATCCAGCCTGACCTTGAACCCCTCCAGGGATGGCGACTCGACCCCCTCCGTGGGCAGCCCATTCCAAACCCGGATCACTGTCAGGGAAAATCCTTCTCCTAATGTCCAGTCTGAACCTCCCTCTCCTCTGAAGCTCCCCTGGTAGGTAGTGGGACTCGCTCGGTGCGGGCAACTGATGCTCCTGAAATCCCCGTGCAGGTGCAAAGGTGGAACCTGACGGGGTTTTACAGCAGGAAAATTCCCCAGACCGATTGAAAAGCAGGAAGCAGTGGGTTTTGCACCGCTCACCCCGCCTGGGCTCCTGCACTTCACTCACAGGGGCTGCGGCTGCAGGCGAGGATGCCAAACTCACGTGGTGTCAAGTGCAGCAGCGCCTGCCACTCAGCAGCTCCAGGCTCTGCCCGTGAAGGGGGTTCGTGCCTCCTTCCCCCACCTTTCAGCTGCAGACCATTCCCAACGCTGTCTGAAGGCTTCACCTGGGGTAATCGATGCACGGAGCCCCAGCAACACAACAGATCTGGTTTCAGCCTCCGAGAGGCTGAGACAGCTTCTCCCTCCCGGGGAGTGGAGAAGAGAGCTGGAGAAGTACAGCTGCCCTCCCGCAGATTGATCCCCATGGCACAGCCAAGCTGCCACCACCAACCCTCGCGGCGCGGACACGGCCCCTCACAGAAGCACTGAGGCGTAGCACCCAGACGCGAGGGAGAAAGCAGAGTGGCTCAAGCACTCCGTTTACATTCCCTTTGCACTCCCTGTGCTTAGGCAGCCAGGCCGAAAGCACCGCCGCAGGCATCAGCGTTCCGCTGTTAGAGGGTCTTGACAGCCTCTGACGGCACCCTTCTCTCCCCGGGAAGCCCCATCAGGAGCAGACGGGACCCTCTGTCGGGTATCCTAGGTCCTGTGCAGGCTGGGACTCGCGCAGCGCTGCTCTGGCCAGCCTTCAGCAGAAGAGTAGGAAGCACAACCCTCCCCTCGAGCACTCTGCTGGAATCCACTTGGTTCTCTGGCTGTTCTCTGAGACCCAGGGCCTGCACAAAGCAGCCCGTGCGATACTCGCAGTGCCGCCCGAAGCACGGGAGCCTGTGACAGGTCACAAGGAAGAAGGGGCTGCCTGACACCCAAGGGCCAGAAGACAGCACAACCCTCCTCAGAGCCGTCAATCTGTGAACCAGGCAGAGCAGGGAGACCCAAGACCTCATCCCCTCATCAGGCCGTACTTTTGGAGCCCTCCTACAACTCGGTCACAGCGCAGAGAGTTTTCCTCCCCACGCACGGGAGGGCACCATTTGGATGATGCTTACGCAGGCGCGGTGCCGACACGGAGCAACCCCCCTAGGCGGACGCGTTCCTGGACGAGGATCGCCCCTGCCCACCACGCAGCTGAAAGGGACTGCGGGTTTTGGGGTGGAACCCCCTGTTCCACCCTCCAGTGAGAATTTGGGGCACGGGGGGCACAGAGTGACCCAGGGTAGGAACCAGGGTTTGTGAAGAGCTGAACAAATAACAGGCTGTGTTTAAACCTCTCTGCTGCTGCCAGCTTGGCAGCACAAGGGTGCTCGTACAACCACACCTTGACTTCCCACTCTGCTCTGCCCTGGAGAGACCTCATCTGGAATCCCGTGCCCAGTCCTGGGCTCCTCAGAGCCCAGAGTCTGGTGCAGAGCCACAGGGATGATGAAGGGAGGGGAGCATCTCCCTGCTGAGGAAAGGCTGAGGGAGCTGGGAACAAAGGAGCCTGAGGGGGGATCCCACGACTGTGGAAAGGGTGGGGGTCAGGAGGAAGGAGCCAGGCTGTGCTCAGGGGCACCCAATGCCAGGACAGGGGGCACCGGGTGTCAGCTGGAACAGAGGAGGTTCCACATCAGGAGGAGAAGCAGCTTATTCCCAGTGAGGGTGCCAGAGCCCTGGCAGGGGCTGCCCAGGGGGGTTGTGGAGTCTCCTTCTCTGGAGAC
>VZRI01012408.1:157394-172909 GCA_013397515.1 Upupa epops
CTGGATCTGGGGGCTCCTGCTGTGGCAGGGGGCCTGCACTGGATGATCTTTTGAGGTCCCTTCCAGTCCCTTCTGTGATCAGGTTGTGCTGGCCATGCTGCCATGAGGGGAGATCTCTCTTTTGCCTGCTGGTGTTGTCACCAGCTGTTTCCAGTATCCGTGTGACTGTGGCACCACGCTAACGCACACTCCCTCTCTGCATTACTAGTCACTTCATTACCTCTTTCTGAAAAGCAGGAGAGCCCCGTGTTTGCATTCCCGTGCCTGGAATAGTTTTGGAATCCGCAGGCAGACTTCCATTGTCTCTGCTTCCTTTTGTCTTCTCCAAGCCCTGGCGCAGAGGGCCCTATCGGCTGCTCCCTGGCTCCTCTGTGCCTGTGCATCGGGGCACCCGAGAGCACCGATAACTGGAGCGAGTGCACACGCGGAGGCGGCCAGGAATGTTTCTGATCTCTGTTGTCTGCTGCAGCTGCAGCCTGCGCAAGTCTGGCTGACCTGGGAGCTGTGCAGAATCTTCCCTGAGCCCCCCCTGAGCTCTGGTCTTGCCCGTGGAACGCATGGCATGCCACGGCCGCGAGCGGGAAGGTGTCTGTTCAAACAGGCACAGGAAAGCAGCGACCGAGGGCTCGGAGAAAGAATGTTCGCTAGGACACCAACCAGCTAGGCCTCTGATCTCCTCCACTGGCACCTGGCCTGAGCACAAAGCAGAGCGTGAGGAAAGGTCTGCTCACAGACTGCACACACAGCAGCAGTGGGAAGGGCCCTTCGTAGAATCCTTAGGGATGGGAAGGGACCTCAGCAGACTCTGACTTCTAGAAACCGGCAGGACCCGCAGAGCCTGACCCCCACCTGACTGCACCCTCCCTTCAGGGAGCTGGAGAGAGGGAGAAGGTCCCCCGAGTCTCCTCTCCTCCAGGCTGAACNTGACTGTGTGACCTGCACACCCTTCCCACCAGCGGACCGAGTGTTGTACGTTCCCGCGACAGCTGGTCACCACCAAGGATGGTTAAGAGTTTGCAGGGTGCAGGTCCAGGGGAAGAGGGTCACGCCAGTTTCCCACTCAGCCCCGGCTTCCTTTCATGTCAGAAGGTGTCTGTCCAAAGAGCATCCCCGTGAGCATCGACAGACGAGTTGGAGCACTCTGAGGGCCTGTGGGGAGCGTTGCTGTTGCAGAGCCCGGATAGGAGCGTTGGTGATAGGAAGCATTACCATGGCAATGTGGGTTGCAGAGGAAGGAGTAAACGCAGTGCCATCAAACCCTCTTAGGACTGTTTTCCACGCAGGAAACAGACCTGGAAGTCAGAGTCAGACCAGAAAGCACTACGAGCAGCGGGTGCTCTGCTGTTGGGGGGCCTAGGTGCTGAGCCAGGGGCTTGGGTGCTGGCTTATCGCCCCCGCTGAGACATTCACTGTGAAGCACAGGGATTCTACACTGAAAAACGCCTTCTGCCTGCCCTCCCTCTCCCTCCCCTCCCTCCTCCTGTCCAACCATTGTTGCTCCTTTTGGAAACGAGCTCGCTGTGAAACAGGAGCCCAGGGCCTATGGGACAGTGTAATTCTCCCACACGGAGAAGCCAACTCCATCCTGAACAATTGCATTTCCATCAGAAAAGCCAAGGGACCGAGCTGGAGTCCTCGGAGTCCTCTGCCAGCCGCGGGAGAGTTGAAAGGCTCAGGACGGCTTCAGTTAAAGCAGCCTAATGGAAGCCAGAGCGTGCTCTCGGGTCTTCCCTTCCCCAGAGCAGGGGAAACAGCAGGTGCAGCAGAACTGTGAGCTGACGGAAGAACCAAGCAAAGCAGCTGACTGAGGGGTCTCCTGGCTGAAGATGCCATTGCGAGGACCCAGGCAAGAGGCACCCCCCTTGCACTGAGCAGCACCCGCTGTCCTGTTTGGAAGACTGGATGCCCCATGCAAGCCCGGCCCCGTGCCGAGACCCCAGCACTGAACTGGTGTGTTTAACGAGCACACTGTCCAAGGCACTCTGTCTGCATTAGTCGGGCTCTGAGGAAAGAGGAGCGGATTTCCTGAAGCCTTCTGGCTGCAGAGGACTAATGACTGTGAGCCAGGCACGGCTCCCAGCTCTAGGGGAAGCATAATTAGTCTCCTTAAATTAGAGCTCTTCTACTGCTTCCCCGACAGCGGGGCTGCTTCCCTGTTCCCTGCCCTCCCGCTGCTGGGTGCTGTGCTCAGAGCTGGTGGCAGTGTCCTGCAGGTCCTCGAGCCCGCTTGCCCGTGGGGCTCAGCTGTAAGAAACCTGACTGGGTTACGCAGCATCCACTGGCTCCTAAGTTTAGCACTCTGACCACAAACCAGCTTCCCTACACGTGCTGGGTCACCACAGGGGAGGTGGTCAGTGGAAAGCTGACTGCTTTCCACTCTGCTGGACACTGCCGGCATGCTGGTGTTGAAGACGGGGCAGGTCTGGCACGCATCAGGAGGACGCAGAGCGCTCGTGAGGAACCCTGTGTCAAAGTCGCAGGAGGGATTCAAGAGATGCCAGAAAGACATGAGGAGGCAGCGTTAGTGCTTCCCCTTCAGACACTGGCGCCGTCAGTGCTGGGCACTCACTAAAGCAACCGCCGGGACAGCCCAGGAGTCATCTACAGGAAAGGGAACCAGAGAGAAAACAGCGTGAAAGACGAATCAGCTGGAGGAGAAATAACAGAGCACCCGCCTTCCAGGAGTTCGTCTCCGTTCCATAAGGACTCACAGGTTCCTGGGGTGCACGGAGGTTCAGCAGGAGCCGGGCACTCATCACGGAGCTGCTTGAGAGCTGGGGGTCCGGTCCTCTCCGGCCGATTTACCGAGAGCGGAGTGCAGAAGGCTTGGCAGAAAAAGCAGCACCATCTGTTCGCAAGGCGTGGATCCTTGTCACGGGGACGGGAGCTGCTGCTGCTTTGCATGAGGAGGTGGGTGCCTCACGTGGAGGTGAGGCTACCCTGGACTCCTCAGAGGCTCCGGCGCACTAAGGGCCCCGCTGTCCTCCACACCGTTCCCCGGCTCACAGACCCCACCGGTTGTTTAGTCCACGTCACCCCGGGGTCACTGGCTGTTCCAGGATAGGGAGGCAGTGCAGGCTGCAAGCTGTGAAGAGTTAACAGGAAGCTCTCCAGGTTACTGCTGTGTGGGCCAAATCCATGACAGGCTGGCCCTGAGCTCCCGTGGGGACAGGGGTCGCGGACTGAATGAAGCAGTGGTATAAAAACCCAGCTTCCTTGGAGGGCCCCTGCACGGATGGTGCCTCAGCCCTGCTGAACAAGCTCCTTTGCTGACACCTTTCAAGCGGTTACGGGTTCTCTGTGGGTACCAGGGTAACTGCCTGTTGTATCAGCAGTGCTCAACTGCATTTCCCCCAGCCAGCCCCTCACTCGCCTCTCTGGCCCCATTAAGTCTTCCCCTGACGTCTCTTCTAACACTTTGTGCTGTGGAAAAGAAAGAGAGAAACTGGCTTGCAAAGACCACCTGAGCCTCAGAGCCCTCTGTACAGCCCCTCGGCAACACATGGGGATCCAAGCCTGGCTGCAGACCCCACTGCCCAGGCTTACACCCTGCCTCCTCTGCCCGCTCTCACGCCAGGTCTGACCCCAGTGCTGCCTGTTCCATCAGGGTCACGGTGGTGGAACCTGCTTCATCTCTCACACTGGAGAATGTAGGACACTTTATTTTTGGCTCTGCTTCCCATGGAAAGAGGACGGTGCAACCTGACTGCCCATGGCAGAAACGGAGCTCACCTTGAGATCCAGGGCCACAGGAACAGCCCAGGGGGTTTGAAACGGCTCCAGAGAAGGAGGCTCCACAACCCCCCTGGGCAGCCCCTGCCAGGGCTCTGGCACCCTCACCGGGAAGAAGTTACTTCTCCTCTGGATGTGGAACCTCCTCTGTTCCAGCTGACACCCAGTGCCCCCTGTCCCAGCATTGGGTGCCCCTGAGCAGAGCCTGGCTCCTTCCTCTTGACCCCCACCCTTTCCATCTTGATCAACAGCCATGGGGTCCCCCCTCAGGCTCCTTTGTTCCCAGCTCCAGAGCCCCAGCTCCCTCAGCCTTTCCTCAGCAGGGAGATGCTCCCCTCCCTCCATCCCTGTGGCTCCGTGCTGGACTCTCTCCAGCAGCTCTGTGTCCTTCTAGCACTAGAGCCCAGAGCTGGACACAGATGTGGNAAGGTTCTACAGTCCTGCTCAAGCAGGGGGGTTGGACTTGATGGTCCCAGAGGTCCCTTCCAAGCCCTGAAGGTCTGTGTGCCTGTGGATTTTAAGAAGCCACAGCTCAGTGGGGTAGGGCCAGCTGCTGGCAGTCTCTCGGAAGCAGCGCACGCTGCCTCCTCGGCGCCTTTGCTTTTATAAATATTTTCACTTAATTTGTCAGCGATTCAATTCCGCAGAAGACGTTCGCCTTCTAATTAGAAGGAAAGCCTGCAGGAGCTTCTGTCCTCCAGAGAGCAGTGCCAGGCACACGAAGCTGAGACAACACAAGTCACTCGTGCTGCTTCACGGGCTGATGTGCTGCTCCTCGCCTGCGTGCAGCCAGGCACAGGAGTAGCTCAGGGCACGTACTGGAAGGCAGCAGTGGGTCTGGCTCCAGGATTCATCCCAGGGGCACCAATGCCAGCGGGTGAAAACGTTTCTGGACTGGTCCTACAGGTCATCCTACTCCAGTCATCTGGAAACAGCTGCCCTGCAAGCAGGACCTTATGTGAGGGTGGCTGCTCCCTGTGCGTGGGGTCAGTTAGTGGGTGGTGCCACGCTCAAGCGGAGCAGGGAGGAACACACCTCAGGTCTGCTGACAGCCACAGAGAGGAGAGACGGCAACAACACGGAGTACACCAAGAGAAAGTGGGTGTCGACGCCAGCAACGCCGGGCACGCTGCGTAAGAGTCAGTGTGCTCGCTGGGCTTGCAGCTACGAGGTGCAGAACCCTGACGCTCTGCCCGGCGGTTAAGGTCGGACGCAGCAGGTAAGGAACACCCTGTAATTTTTGGTGTTTCTCTCAAAGAAACGAGGAGCACGATGCTGCTCTGCACCCGTGAGTGCTCTGAGCCCTGCGGGCATCCCCAGTGACAGCACCACAGGAAACCAAGTCTGCTCCCGCCCTGGGCTCCTGGTGTAGCATAAAAACCGAGTAGCTAGAGCCCCTGAGGCCATGGTCTGGGGGTTGGGGAGCTGTTGGGGTGAGGGCTGGGCTTGCTGCTCCTGGAGGTCCTTTCCAGCCAGGAGGATCCTAGGATTCTATGATTCACTCTTGGTCACAAAAGCACCCTGCTTTCTAATGCCAAATGAAGGTCCTAGCTCAACACTGGCTCCAGGAGCTGCGACACCTGCTGAAGCAAAACCACCGTACAGTGTGCATTGATAAAGATCTCCCAGCCCAGCTCGACCATGCCCTGGGCTGCCAGGCTTTGAGATCACAGCCCATCTCACTGTGGGGCACAGCTTGCTGCTGCTGCACACAGCGAGTGAATCACCCCTCTGGCCAGTGGAGCGAGCTGGGTAAGGTCTGAGACGTGAAGCGATGGATCTCGGTCTTCTGAACAAAGCAAAACAGCCAATCCAACCCTGAAATGCTCTCCATACAAATGAGTCAGCAGTCATTTGCGCCGCTGCAACGCCTTGCTCGTCCTCCAGAGCTCCGAGTTCGTAACCGGCAGCGGTGACTCTGTCTTCCCTACATTCCAGAGCAGAAGTGCAGCGTTTGTGGTGGACTTAGGCAGCGCTGAGTTAAAGCCGGGTCAGCGTCCCGCTGTCGTCGTCAGACACTGCTGCATCATCCTCGCTACTCAGTCAGTCGATTACCGGGTGCTGCTGCTTGCACAGGGGTTCTGAGGTTCTGTCAGCTGCACAATGATCTGTCGCTTCGTTACACAGCTTCATCCTCCAGCTCTGGGACGACAAATGCACTCTGCACTGTCCAGAGCAGTTAATGAATGAATACTTGGGGCCAGCTTCGTCAGGACGGGAGGAGGATGAAAGCCCAACGTGGTGAGGCTTTCGAGGCAGCAGCGCTGGCTGAGGCAGCTCTCACTGTGATCCTCTGTGCAACGCCAGCCCATCTCTCGGTGCGGTTCACTGCACAAACAACTGTTGATGCACAATGGGGAGTGGATGTGGGGAGGGAGTGGCAGTGGGCAATGAGAACCGGCCTGGCCAGCTCTGCTACTGAAAGGACCCAGGCACTGAGTCTGCTGCAGCCTGGACCCGCTGGGTAAGACAGGAGGATTTCTCCTGGATGCTGAAGCTCAGTCTCTCAGAGGTTCAGTCAAAGCACAGAACACCGGAATCTTTAGGTCACCGGGCCGAGTCCCAAGGAAAAGATCTGAG
The DNA here is from genome assembly GCA_013397515.1 of Upupa epops. Classification (NCBI taxonomy): domain Eukaryota; kingdom Metazoa; phylum Chordata; class Aves; order Bucerotiformes; family Upupidae; genus Upupa; species Upupa epops. Next base: position 163,707 of record VZRI01012408.1, read on the forward strand.
GTCTGAGGTCTGTTTCTTAGCTGAACAGCGCTAACAGCACTGGGTTTCACCCTTCTGGGTGCTCTCATTACAGAGGGAACGCATTAGCCGCTCTGCCCCCGAGGCGGGTCACGGCTGGGCACGCAGGCAGGCTGCGCACGAGACGATGGGGCTCGCTCTGTCCCTGTTGAGTCCCTAGGAAATTAATCCCTTGGGTAGTGGCTGCGACACCCTTTGACACCACAGATTCACACCAGGCAGACTGGCCATAGGTCGGTGCTGAGCGCACTGAGAGCCGCTCACACGGCATCACACTGCTCAACCCTGAGCCGTGCCAGCGCAGCACTCACGCAGTGAAGCCTCTGCAAACGTCCAGCTACCAATTGCTGCAGAAAGTTTCATAAAACCAGAGCCCTGGCAGGGGCTGCCCAGGGGGTCGTGGAGTCTCCTTCTCTGGAGCCGTTCCAGACCTGCCTGGGCTGTTCCTGTGCCCCTGGATCTAGGGGCTCCTGCTGTGGCAGGGGGCCTGGACTGGATGACCTTTCCAGGTCCCTTCTAACCCCTGACACCCTGTGGTTCCGTGATCATCACACTGAAGGTGACAGCGTGCCAAGAGCTCACCAACAACAGCGTGATGGCACCGCTGACAGACCAGATTTCACCCGAGCCCGCTCAGCACTGTGAGCCCTCACCAACCTGCACTGCAAATACAGGCGATGAAACTGCAGTCACCACTGAAATCCCTACTACACACACCACCTATTTCATGAGGCAGCCTCCTGACACTGCTCAGCCTGCAGAAAGCACTGCGAGCTCTCGTTGCACTGGTACCCCACAGCTTGGCCCTGGCTGATGAATTGCTCGCCGTGCTCACCAGCCCCCACCAGCCTGGCATCGCTTATGGGCACTTTGACCGGTCTCGCCGGAATCAGATCATACAGGAGTGATGATGCTCGAATGCCAGGGCCTGGCAGTCGTCTGTGGGCAAAAGTGAAGCTTTGGTTGTGCTGCGGACGAATTGCAGGGCCAGGGAAAAGCAGGCACAGTCCTTTCTCCGTGTGAACAAATCCAGTGCAACCTGAGGCACAAATACCTGGCCTGTGCTGGTAAATCGAGCTGCACGAGTTTCACTCATGGCTCATCCTGACTGCCTGCGAGCCCAGCTCCCTCACGGGGCTCACTACTGGATGCTCAGCTCCACTGACAACCCAGACGGCGCAGCTAGGAGATGCTCACCGTTGGACAGATCTCTCTGGCAGCTCCCTGAGATCCATGGACATCTTTTGTTTGGGAGCCACTGCCCACAGGAATAATTTCCTGCTGTCATGAAGCTGCCAGGGGAGGGTGAGGTTGGCTGTCAGGAAGCCCTTCCTCAGGGAAAGGGTGCTCAGAGCCTGGACTGCACTGCCCAGGGCAGTGGTGGAGTCTGCATCCCTGAAGATGTTGAAAGACAGCCTGGCTGTGGCCCTGAGTGCCCTGCTCTGGCTGCTGGGGCGATGCCAGGCGCTGGGCTGGGCTGGAGGAGCTCAGAAGGCTTCTCCAGCCTCAGTGATTCTGTGATTCTATGGCATCTACCATAAGATGCCTTGGCCCCACACTGACTTGAGGCTATCAGCAGAAGTTTGTGACTGCAGCCCCAGCCTGACCCACAGTACTGTGAAATAAAGGCAAGGAGGATCTCGACCAAACCCAGGAGTGCAGTTCATCCGGCCTCAGTCAATGGAGCTTCTGTTGCTCCTCTTGGCTGGCTCTTTCCCAGCTGCACTGCACTGCAGGACTGGGACGTTGCTGTCTTTTAGCCCAGTTATTTCTTTCTACTAGTTGAAGCTTCTCTTCTCACCCTGGAGCAGCTCCCTGGTCTCCTTGAAGTTTCAGCCTGTGCATACTTGAGGCCCCTTCCCCAGTCCTCTCAGCTCTCAGTAAATAAAGGGACTGGAAACATTCCTGATGGGAAAACTCAGCTAAGAAAGACGACTTCCACGAGGCTGTAAAGACTTTCACTGGCTCTGGGGATCAGCTGGCGAAGATCTGAGGAAGGAAACAAACAGTAACGGGGGTCTGCTAGCAGAGACGGCTCCTTTTCATGTCTGCCCAGGGAAAAACAGCCTCCGGGGAGAGATGAGGAGTAATCCCACAGGCGCTCCTCGCCTTCACGCCCCTTGGAGGAGAGCATCCTGCTCTGGCCTACACCTCATCATGGAGGGCAGGGGGTGGTGCTGACCACTCCTGCCCCACCAGTTGCTTGGTCAGGCTTTTCATCAACCGAGTTTCAAACGGAGACTGAGCCTTGGTTGTGTTGAGTAATCTCTAGCTGCAAACAGATGGATTATTAGCGATGAACAGTAGTCAAATGCTTTTCTCATCTCGAGGCTGGTGAGATAGCAGAGATACCATCTGTGCTCCCGCAGATAGCACAAGAGAACACGTAATTCCTAGAGTACTGGAGACTTCTTTGATGTGAGCCGAAACACCAGCCCCGATAAGAGCAAGGAGGGCTCCAGTCCAACTGGAGATACTCAACTCCTTGAGCCCTTCGCTTGTCAGGGCATTCTGGCAGAGCCTTTTAACACCTCGATACCTTTGAGCTGGGACCGGTCGCTGCTGGCAGCGCCAGTGACGTTAAAACCCCTTCTGATTTGCACTTGTGTGAACCTGGGGAGCTCAGCTGCTGCGATGCTGGGAGAGGAGCTGGGGCAGCCTTTGCTTCACACGGTGGTAATGCAGGGCATTAGAACAGGGCTGCTAATCTGCCTGGGACATGTCAACCAGGCCGTGTCCAGCCAAGGGGCTGGGTAGGATCTGCACGGGGAGAGAGTCTTGCAGCCGGCTTAGGGTGGAGCTGAGCGATGTTCCTCCTCACCCTGCGCGTGATGCCCGGGCAGGGGGAGCACACGTGGATGACCCGATGGAGACAGGGGAGGTGAAATCACTGCTTTCCCTAGACATCCAGATCAGCTGAGACACGACGGGCTGGCAGAGCATCCCCCGTCGCTGCCTTTGCAGGACTGTCTTTAGTTGCTGCCTCACCCAGGAATCACCCTGGGTTCCCAGCTCCTCTGCTTAGTTACGCAGCCACCAAACAGAACCGGGAGGCCAAGGCGCTGGCTCCGCACAAGAGGTAAATATTTGGGAGTGCTGTGGTGCAGGCTGCTCTGTTTGGAAGGAATGTGCTGCTCTGGGAAATAAATCCTTCAGGCCGGCAGCGCTGGGACCAGAATCAGAACCACGCGTGGTTGTTGCCCCGAGTGTTGGGGGGGGTGTCTTTCCAAGCCTGTCACAAAGGCACCGTCACTGGTTCCCTTCTAACGTGTTTAAACCTTTTCTCATGCTCTGTCAATTGCAAGGACAACGAAGCTCCTGGTGACCCAGCTGTTTGCTCCAAGTGGGCAACACAAACCAGAACCCCCCCACATCATCACCCTCCCCTGGAATCAGAAAGCAGGAGCAGATGTGCGGGCGTCGCTCTGTACACAGGGCTCCGTTCTCTTTAGCTGGCACTGGGGTGGCAAAGTGGGAGCCAGGATGAGCTCTGTCTCTCGAACAATCACACCCGGCACCTCCTTTTCAGCGAGGACGGGTGTGAAGTTCTTGTTTGGGCAGGGCAGTGCAGAAATGCCCTCCTGACTTTTGTTCTTTGCCTTAAAATCACAGAGTCACAGAGCCACTGAGCGTCAGGGACTGGAAGGGACCTCAAAAGATCATCCAGGCCAACCCCCCTGCCACAGCAGCACCACCTAGATCCAGGGGCACAGGAACAGCCCAGGCGGGTTTGAAACGGCTCCAGAGAAGGAGACTCCACAACCCCCTGGGCAGCCCCTGCCAGGGCTCTGGGACCCTCACTGGGAAGAAGCTGCTTCTCCTCTGGATGTGGAACCTCCTCTGTTCCAGCTGACACCCGGTGCCCCTTGTCCTGGCACTGGGTGCCCCTGAGCAGAGCCTGGCTCCTTCCTCCTGACCCCCACCCTTCCCATCTTGATCAACAGCCATGGGGTCCCCCCTCAGGCTCCTTTGTTCCCAGCTTCCTCAGCCTTTCCTCAGCAGGGAGAGGTGTCTGGAGAGAGGAGGTGATTAAGAGCCCTCCTGAACCAAGAGCAGGAAGCAGGTGGTTTCCAGCCTGCGGTGCCAGGACCACAGCAGCTCTCGTTTCTGTTTAGGAAGGACAGGCTGCCCTGTACCCGCTGGGTTTTGGTGACCGGAGAGACCCATTTGCAGCAGCTGGAAGAGCTAGCGCGCTGTGTGCCCAGAAGAACACTCATGCTTCACGACAACCGTGGAGCCCACAACAGAGGAAGGGTCACTATTCATGAACAACCCCTCCTGGACACCTGGGTGAAGTCCTCACTCCTCCCTTCAAAGCCGGCGGCACAGCTCAGTGCTCTGCCGCGGGGGCTGAGCTGGGTTACCTGCACTTTGGACTGGTGCTGCTGTGGGCACCATCCAGCCCGGTGCTCCTGGCTGCAATGACCACACCGGTATCGATGTCTTCGGCCGTCACCTCCGGCTCACCCTGTGTATCCAGGGCTCACGTAACGCCGACAGCGAGGACCGATGAGCAGACACAGCTGGATGTCAGTCAGGAGGAGCACAGACTGAGCCAAGCTGAATGGAAAACCAAACCCCAGCCCCTAGGGCTGTTCACAGGGCCACTCAGTTTATGAAGGGAACGAGGCTGAGGAGGAGGCAGGGGGCTCTGCCTGCTAATCCAAGGAGCCTTGAACCTCTGCAGCCAAGTCTCCCTCTATAGAGACAGAGTTACACCATCAAGAGAAGCGCTACCCTTTCATTCCCCCGAGGTGGGAAAGGGGAGGGATGGGGTACACAATCAAACAGTTGGGGCTTCACTCTGATTACAACGGCTGACACTGGCAAGACGTGAAGGACTCCTGTGGTCTCATTAGCGCAGACGGGTTCTGCCTGTGCCTGACTAATTGATGTGTGCCCCTACACATCAGTTCCTCCTTCCCTCCTCACGGGCCACTTTTGATCCTGTGAAGTAAATGTGGATGATGATTTTCCTAACAGCTGATGAAGATAAGCCCACACCGAAGCCATTTAGCCTCTTGCTGTCAAGCTCTCCAGACAGCTTTCTTAGAGATGGGGCTCGGTCAGAGCCAAGCGGAGGTCAGCACTGCAAAGCCTCTGCACAAGACAGCTCCTACTGCTGCACCCACAGCCTACACTGCTTTTCACACAGTCACAGGACAGCCCTGGCTAGAAAGGAGCTCCCAGCTCCCCCAGTCCAGCCATCCCCACCCCAACACAACCCCTCAGTCCCTGAGAGACTGACAGACACAACCTGACCCCCTCCCTGCTGCCCCTCAAGCAGGGCGGGAAGCACCATGGCTACAGGGTTCTCCATCAGCCTCTCCTCGCAGGGCTGACCTTCCAGCCCCTTGACCATTCTAGTTGCCCTTCTCTGGACTCGTTCCAGCCCCTCAACACCCTTCCTGAACTGAGGGGCTCAGAACTGAACACAGTGCTCCAGACACTGAAGCGTAACACTGCCACATCTTCGTTTCGTCTAATCCCGGTCTCTGTGCCCACAGAAGGTCACTGTGCTGAGGAAAAATGGGATGATGGATGAACTACGTGGGAATTCCGTAAAATGCAGCTGTCGTTGCCTACAGCCCCCTCCAGCCAAGGCCAGATTCACTTATAGGTCACCACCTGCAGTGGTCGCTTTGGTGGGGAGAGACGAGCATAAAGCATCACAGAGAGCCAGGGACTGGAAGGGACCTTGGAAGATCATCCAGTCCGACCCCCTGCCACGCAGGAGCCCCTAGGTCCAGCGGCCGCTCACTTCAGGCCTGGAGAGAGGAAGAGAAAACAGTCCTCCAGTGGTTTGCAGTACTGGAGGGACTCCAGGGCTCCCACCCGTTAATGGGAAAAGGAGGGGGCTCACCCTAAAGGAAGCCACAGCCCACTCAAGCGTTTGAGCTGCAGCAGGGGTAAAGTGATCTTGTGGAGAGCACAGCTCTGAAACTGCAGTGGAGAACTGCACAGCAGCCCTGCATAATCACCGCTCAGCCCGACGATGATTTCACAGATGGAAGAGCAGATGAAATCCAGCCAAACAATTCCGGGGGCAAATGAATAGGCAATAATGTACTTAGGGAGCATTAGCCTCTCTCTCCTCATTCCCAGAGACACTGACCCATTGTTCACCGTTAATAAACCCGGAGGCACAAAGGGGACGGGGGGGGCGGCTGCCCAAGCCCCGCTCCGGCGCACACAGCGCAAGGGGCGCAGGGAAGCAAAGGCTCCGCCGCAGCCTAACGTGGGACAGAGCCTCAGCGACCCTCACGTCGTCACAACAAAATGCAAGCCCTGCCAGACTCTCGCAGGGTACCACTGTCCTCCTGGACGTGAGGGCAGTCACCTCTGCCCTAAGTGAAAGCATCACTGGTTAGGCAGCAGCATTTCTGGGCTGGCACAAAGCAGCGGGCGAAGCAGTCAGCAGCCCTTGAAAGCCAGGCTGTCCTTGGGAAGCTCAGGAGCAGAGCAAGTGGAAAACGAGTGCACTGTGCTGCAAGCCCCTGAGCCAGGACCACCCCAAGCCGGAGGCTTCCAGAGATGAGTGACTCTTGGTTTGGATAATTACCCCACCAGCACGTGGGAGAAAGGAGAGAGGTCTGAGCGCGGCAGATAACGCCCTGTGCGCAGAGGCGAGCGCTAGTCACGCCAGTGGTTCACCAGGAAAGCAAGTGTCTTGTGCTGGAGGGGGGGTCTGCCACCCAGCAGTGTAACCTGGGCTTTGTCTTGGAGAAAGAGACAGCTGCAGGCTCTTTCTCTCGCTTAGTAAGAGAAAAGCCACGGCGGCTGCTGCTGCTGCTGCAGGAGGGGAAAGCACAGAGAGCTTCAGCACCCGTGATGAGGCGTCACGGTGCCGTCAAAGGTTCAACTGAAGGGCCCTCCCAATCCATCCCATCCCATCCCGCGGGGCTCCCGAACGTCACTGTCACTCTGTTGTGCAGGTGAGTTTGGGAAGAGGGTAGAACTCAAGCTCCCTGCAGGTGACTAACACACACGGGAAAGGAACGGACCGTGTCCTGAGGAGCAGGACGGAGCGGCAGAGGGCAAGCGGTCCAGAACTCAAGCGACAGAGGGGCCTGTCTGTGACAGCGAGGCTGTCAGGCTTCACCTCCCGCAGTGACAGACCTGGAGCAGCGCACGCGTGGAAGCTGCTACCTCTGACAGCCCTGAAGCTCTACAGGGGGAAAGAACCCCGCGTTTCCAGATCTGATGCCATTAAGCAGAACTAAACCTGTTCCTTCAGTTCAAGCCTTTGTTGTAGATGAATGACAGCTGCTTTAACGCAGCTCAGGGGGTGATAAGAAACCTCTGTGGAAAACTGACGAGGGTTGACTACTAAGGGGGGTAGGTCCCTGGCTGCCTCTGCAAATGCTAGTGCCTACGAGCACTGGAACGGAAGACACGAGAGAGTCTGAACTGCGGGTGCTCCCACGTAAGAGAAAGCCCAGGCTGCTCAGAAGACATGACTGCTGGGGTCTCGGGTCAAAGGAGGTCAAACAGCGACCCCCGTTCGTGCTTTCATGCTTCGAGCACAACGGGATCAGCTCCGTGCAGCATCAGCACCCTAAGCCTAGCTGCAGCCTTCCGTGTCACCTGTCAGCCGCTCGGGCAGAACCCCCCTGCCGTGGCGTGGATCCAAGCCCATCCCGGCCAAGCCTCTGGCTTGGATGGCAGCACAGCCTGGCTGGAGATCTGCTCGGAGGAAGGGAAGATGTAAGGAACCAGGGCTCCTGTGGAAGGGTGCTGTTCCACTCACAGGGCCAGCATCAGCCAGCTGCGGGCACTTAATGCTTGGCAGGCAAGCTGGGGGCCGGGGCAAACGGCAAGCTCATCTCCACTGAAAAGTGCTCCCTGGCGGCCTGCAGAGCTCGACCCATTTATCCCAAGCTGAGTACTAACGCACAGCCTCACAGCATCATCCTGGGATGCCCACGTGATGGCAGGGAGCCTGATGCAGAGGACACCAGGGCCAGGAGTCAGACCACCAAGCAACGCCTCTTCCACCGTTATCACCCAGCTTGTTCGAGTGTGGTCGACCCTACCGCAGAGTTTAGCCGGTGCAGGGACAGAGGAGCTGCTGGGAAGCAGGCTTCACGCTGGTTCAGGAACACCAGTTAATCAGTAAGGAAACCGAGCAACTAGCTGAGCAGGTTCTCCCGGGCACACTGTAAACTGAGAGAAGGAAGGATGAATAGAGGGGCTGTGTGGGAGCGCGACGACACAAGGGCTGGAATGCAAACCTGCAGCGCTGTGTCACTCACAGAGCCTGCAGGAGGAGCAGCGAGGGATTTAACCCGTAAACCAGGCGTGCACACCAAGCACGTACCCGAGTCTGGCACGGCAGGCACGGGGAAGTCGCCCAGCGGAGGGCTTCACTGGGGGTTTCCCAGCCTGGCTTACAGGAAGAGAGAGCCACCTACGAACCGTGCTGCGTGGCCACCAAAGGCACGAGGGAGCTGGTCTGGAAGGGTGAAAGCAGTTCATGCACCCTGCGTGGTCCCGAGCCCGATGTCACGCTCAGTGATGAAACCGTAGCCTGCAGTAGTAGGGGTCAGGGCTCACTCAGAGCCAAGCTCCTTTGAGAACCCTGGAGAAGGTTCCAGAGACAGGTAGGTAAAGTTTGAACAGGAGTTCACAGACCGGTGTTCTGCAACGGTGTTCGAGGCCGTGGACTCCGGTTAAACTTCCATGGGAATCTTCTGTTCTGCTCCAGTCTAGTGGTGATCACAGCATCACAGAGTGCTAGGGACTCGAGAGATCAGCCAGTGCAACGACGAAGCACTGTGAGTAAAGTCTCGGCTGGAAGGGATGCAAACATCACCTTCAGCTGGCTTTTCAGAGGGATTTCAGCCAGGACCCGAGTGCTGTCACCAAGAGAAAAGTCCGTGGCCCTTCCTGACGCCCTAGGGCAGCTCCAGACCCCCACAGCGTAGCCAATACCACCCCAGCTTCCCCAGGCGGTTAAGAAACCAGGGCATGAATCGGGACACTTAGGAGGAACTCTGAGCCACTCGGGGTGCTGGTTGGTAATTGAGGACAGAACCCAGGCTATTGTGAGCATAGGGCAAGGGTCGCACACAGGACAATCCCAGCTCCCCCAGTCCAACCATCCCCAGCCCAACACAACCCCTCAGTCCCTGAGAGACTGACAGACACAGCCTGACCCCCTCCCTGCTGCCACTCGAGCAGGG
>VZRI01012408.1:173167-231909 GCA_013397515.1 Upupa epops
TCCAGTCTAGTGGTGATCACAGCATCACAGAGTGCTAGGGACTCGAGAGATCAGCCAGTGCAACGACGAAGCACTGTGAGTAAAGTCTCGGCTGGAAGGGATGCAAACATCACCTTCAGCTGGCTTTTCAGAGGGATTTCAGCCAGGACCGGAGTGCTGTCACCAAGAGAAAAGTCCGTGGCCCTTCCTGACGCCCTAGGGCAGCTCCAGACCCCCACAGCGTAGCCAATACCACCCCAGCTTCCCCAGGCGGTTAAGAAACCAGGGCATGAATCGGGACACTTAGGAGGAACTCTGAGCCACTCGGGGTGCTGGTTGGTAATTGAGGACAGAACCCAGGCTATTGTGAGCATAGGGCAAGGGTCGCACACAGGACAATCCCAGCTCCCCCAGTCCAACCATCCCCAGCCCAACACAACCCCTCAGTCCCTGAGAGACTGACAGACACAGCCTGACCCCCTCCCTGCTGCCACTCGAGCAGGGTGGGAAGCACCATGACTACAGGGTTCTTCAACACCTCCAGGCAGGGGGACTCCACCACCTCCCTGGGAAGGCCCTGCCAGTGCCCAACCACTCTGGCTGCCAGTGTGCACGGAGGGACCACAGAAATCAGGAAGGGGCAGAGCAGGCACGGTCAGACATCAGCAGAGGGAACAGAAAGTAGGCACTCTGGCTGATGAGGAAAAAGACAGCACCAGAGATTTCCTGGGGACTTCACTAATTGGGTTGTGCAAAGAGCAGTCACAGGACCTGAGGGAAGACCTCTGTGGAATACAGCTGGCACAGCTGCTGGAAGAAAGGCATTGCGACAAAGCTGGGAGGCATCCTCACCACCAGGAAACAGAGGTGGAGTGCTCAGCACAGAACCGACAGAGGCAAAATGGAACAAGACTCACGGCACCACAGCCAGGCAGAGTCGTAAGGCCATAGCATCACAGAATCGGAGAGCATGCAGGCACCTCCAAGCACCAAGTGAGAAGCAACACAAACCTAGAGGATAAGAACAGGGCCACAATGGGCAACTAACAGGGGGGGTTTCAGGAGGGACTAACTGAGCAACCGAGGACCGGGCTGTGCCCCAGCAGCTCGGTGGAACCACGGGACACCAAGCAGTCGCCTTGGAGGACCGGTAGATGCTCCAGCTGTTGCACTACTGAGTGTCCAGCTGAGGACGGACGAACTGCGAGTGAGGCAGAGTGAATCCAGGACAAAGGGGGAGAAGCTCCTGGTGGGGAAGTGATGATGACAGAGGTTAAAATACCCCCCAAAGGCTGATGTAGCCCCGTGCTGTAGGGTTCAGTTGTTCTGATCACGATGCTCTTAGAGACTCCTGGGGTGGAAGGAGCAATGTGAACGCAGCAGCTTAATGAACAGAGGGGAGAAGGAGATAACTATCAGGGCAGGCAGCTGAGGAACTAATGACTTCTGGGGGTCTGCAGTCCCCAGTGGTACTCTGGATGCTCAACCAGAGAGGGCTGGGTGGCTGCAGAGGATGCACTTCACACCAGGGCGGGTAGGAAACAAGCCCAAACCACCCCTGCACGTGGAAGGGGGGCAGACACAGCTATGCGAGACATGAAAACCAGAGACCACTGGTGTCAGAAGTGTCAGCGTGCAGTACTGAAGAGACAGCTGGAGAGGCCGACGAGGAAGTTGCTGGAAACACAGCCCGTTAGAAGCTAATGACCTCACGGTTAGCTGAATTACCGCGAACGACTGCAGGACTAAGAGCCCTGTTTCAGCCCAGTCTTTGTCTTTTGTCAAATACATTAACTACAGCCAATTACATTTCCCTCATCAAGCTTACCACACCGCACGCTGCTTCTCATGACACAGTCACCACTGGAAGAAATCCTGACTACTGGAAATGTAGCAGTGAGGGAATTCGGTTTGGATCTCCAAGGGTGCAGCCATCTGACTCTCTGGCTTCAGAGTAAGCTGAGGTCACTGCCGAGCGTCTGTCCCAGGCAGCAAACATTCTTGGTGCTGCTCTTTTATTTCTGCAAGCAAAAGCACGAGGAGGAGCATCCTGGCCTGTGTCAGGAATGGGGTGGCCAGCAGGGAGAGGGAGGTTCTCCTCCCCCTGTATTCGGCTCTGGTTAGACCGCACCTGAAGTGTTGTGTTCAGCTCTGGGCCCCTCAGTTCAGAAAGGGTGTTGAGGGGCTGGAACGAGTCCAGAGAAGGGCAACTGGAATGGTCAAGGGGCTGGAAGGTCAGCCCTATGAGGAGAGGCTGATGGAGCTGGGGCTGTTTAGCCTGGAGCAGAGGAGGCTCAGGGGGGACCTGATCGCTGCCTAGAACTACCTGAAAGGGGGTTGGAGTCAGGCTGTTCTCCCTGGACACTGCAGACAGGACAAGGGGTCACAGTCTTCAGCTCCATCCATCGGGGGAGGTTTAGACCTGACATTAGGAGGTTTTTCCCTGACAGAGTGATCCGGGTTTGGAACGGGCTGCCCACGGAGGTGGTCGAGTCACCGTCCCTGGAGGGGTTCAAGGTCAGGCTGGGTGAGGTGCTGAGTGGCATGAGCTGGATGGCAGATGTTAGGGTGACTGGGTTGGTTTAGGTTGGACTGGATGATCTTTGAGGTCTTTCCCAGCCTCACCAGCACCGTGGGACTGTGACCTGTGCTTTGTAAACCTGTGGCTGTAACGCCAGCTCTGCAGCGCTCCTGCTTGTGTCAGGAGCACCAGGGCTGCGACCCCAGCCTTCCTCCAGCAGAATAAAGCCCAGCTGCGAGCAGAAGGACCGGACAAAGGCTGCAAAACCTCGAGGGCAATGCAGGGAAGGGCTCCCCAGATCCAGGATTTCCAGCTGAAACCAGGACTCAGGAGGCAGCAGAAGTGCCAGCTCTGTTTAAGGACACAGCAGATACTATGGCCTTTGCTGCCGAGGGCTGGCTTATGGACTAAGGCTGCAGGGTGCCCGCTAATGGCCTCAGGTGTGACTCTGCTTCCCGCAGCCTGCGGAGTCGCTGAAACGCAACTCGCCAGACAGGCAGGCGGTGTCTCGGGTGCTTCTCCGGGACTTGGGCTGCCAGTGTGTAAAACACAGTGTTGCTTACTGCCCCCGCACCAGGCCAGCATCCCTGTTCCTTCCAAGCCCTCTGCGTGACATTATCCCAAGGACCGGCCCCACAGCTCCCGTGGAGCGGGCTGGTGAGGGGTGATGAGGAGAGGCTCACTGCTCTTTGCTCCTGCTGTACCTGAGGGAAGGGAAGGGGGTCTCTGGTGCATGGCACCGCAGAGGCTGCCTGCAGAGTGTTCAGATTCCTGCCTCCTCTCTTCAACTTGGTGGCAAAGGAGAGGAGGAGGTGTTGCAGGGTCCACAGGTAGCTGCTCCCCGTGCCTATTCGGGAACTGCTTTGTGGGGCATGCCCACAGGGGGTGATGGAGAGAGCCAGGCTGAGTGCCCAAAGCTAGCCCTGCTGGCAGGAGCACGAGCGGTGCCATCCTGGGCAAGGTGATCCCGGTATGAGACTGGATTTTAGGAGCAGTGCAGCCAGTCTCTGTAATCTGATGTAGGGAGGACACGGCAGGAAGGCTTTCACAGCCACATACATGAAGAGAAGGCAGATTTATAGGCAGTGCAACAGCATAAACTAGCACCTCGTCTCCCTGAACTCACAAATAGCAGCCAGTCCTGCCAGGGCTTTCACTTCTGTGAGCATCAGGTGCCCCTTTCTGTTGAAGGAAACACAAACCAACACAAAACAGTCCCTAACCCCCATCCTCCTTCCTCTTCACCCGCCCCGAGCAGGGTAAGACGACAAAGCTGCTTCTGACAAGAGAAATAACCGCATGGCCCCGATCTCAGAGCTGGAAAGCCCTTCCTTGCTCTCTCACTAATTCCAAGCCCTGCTGTGCTGGCAGAAGCTCCTGAGCTGACAGGTCCACACCAGAGAAGATGCTTGGGCTGAGAGAGCCTATCACACAGAGCTGAAAGGAGCTGTGTCACCACAGATAACTTCTGACACTGCCAGGCAGGGCCACCAAACAAGGTGTCCATGAGTAGGGTGCACCTGCAGGAGCTCACCCCTCCTCAGGACACCCGCCCCGCTGCTCCCGTGCTTTGCAAGAAAACCGCCTGTGCCCCCACACCGAGTGACCCCTCCTGTCCAACTCCTCCAGCAGGAACCCCGAGGTTCGAACGAAGAATCAACCGAACAAAGGATCAGGAGTTGTGCAGCCCTCCAGAAAGATCTCAAGGGTGGAATCTAAATCCCACAGCAGAGCTTTTGTCAGTGGGCAGTGAGCTACCGCAGGCAGGGTGCACGTACACAGCCTCCCAGTCTGAGTAGGAGTCATCAGGGATCGGGAGGGACCTGGAAAGAGCACCCAGTCCAATCCCCCTGCCACAGCAGCATCACTCAGGCCAAGTCCAGGCGGGTTACAAACATCTCCAGAGAAGNTGTTCCTAGCCATGCTCCTCATCAAACAGCAAGCGTGCTCCATGAGAGCATCACCGGACAGGCCTGCAGGCGGTACCTACGTGCGCTGCGAGGTGTAGACCATAGTTCAGGGACAGCCTAACAAGGACTGAAAGAGGAGGAGGTCTCTTCCACAGGAGCAGCACTGCCTACTGCGTGAGACCGAGACCAATAGGGCAGAGCACAGTTGGTCTGGAGATGACAATCGTTCATGACCCTACTTCAAAAGGGTGCTCGTCCCTTTGTGGAGAGACAGAGCACCCTTTGAGAGCCCTCGAGTTGTTTGGGGTTGCCAGTCCTGGAGGGGCTGCGTTTTATGGTGCTGGGAAAACAGAGGACGCTCAGTGCCTGTCGTTTGGTTTCAGCCCGCTGTGCACGTCCATGCAGGGAAACCCTCACGCGCTCCAGTGGCACAGAGAGAGGGTCAGACACCTAGTAACTGTCCTCCTGTTACTGCAAGGAAAATCATCGCCTCTGGCCTTCCCTTGGGTCTGGAGAGTGAACGAATCATTCCCTGACCTCCTCCCTGCCTGCTGGCCCGATGGGCACTGCTGGTTTCCCATAACACAGAACTTACCCCATCCTTGGTGCTGCTGGATGTCAGCGATGCCATCGGGCCTCTCCAGCAGCCTGCCATGACGAAGCTAAAGATGAGCATCCTATCACCTGTCAGCTGAAGGTCCCCTCCTCAGCATCTCCTCAGAGGGCTTTAAAAACCGAGCAGCCAGAGCGCCTGAGGTCTGGAGGCCGGGGAGCTGCTGGGATGAGGGCTGGGCTCAGTGATGCCAGAGCTCCTATCCAGCCATGAGGATTCCATGGTTCTATGTTCAGGTCTTTGGAGCCACGGTGCTCCAGCCCCTCTGGACCTGTACGCTGGGGCAGCCTCACAGCAGTCTCACTTGCACAGCTCTGGAGCTGAGTGCTGACAGCGGTTGTGAACCAGGCACGAGCTCAAGTCCAGCCTGGAAGTGAAGCGAAGTCCGCTCATGTGGCAGAGTCAAGCGAGCCAGGAGATGTTTGGTGGCAACTGACAGCTTAAAGGGTGAAGGCAGCCCGGACCCTGAGCTTTCTGCAGCCAGCTCTTCAGGTCAGAGCGAAGGAGGCACCCGTCCAGTGAATTCGCTGTAGCTAACAGGAGCTTGGAGCGCGGTGACGCTGCCCTACAGTCACCGACGCTTGGCCAGCAGTACCTGTTCATCCTGGGAAGCCTTGCATGGGGGCTCACGGCCTCCCTGGGACTTGCTGACTCACTCGGGCAACTGCCAGCAGCGTGGACAGCGGACGCGTCTGAAACGGGCTCCGTCTGCTTTCGCCTGGTGTTCAGGTTGTTGACTGCAGACAAACAGAGACAAGAACACGTCACTCAGAGAAGCTTCGGATCCGGCTTGGTGCACAAACTAAGCCGACTAGAAGGGGTGTGGAAAGGCCTGAGCAGCCTTCCTGTACGACAGCCAGGGCTCAGTCCTACTCTACCCTAGCAAGACCCCACCTTGAGTACTCTACCCAGTTCTGGCGTCCTCACCATCAGAGGAACACAGACCCGTGGGAGCGAGTCCAGAGGAGGGCCGTGAGGATGGTCCAGGGGCTGCAGCACCTCTGCTAGGAGGACAGGCTGAGGGAGCTGCGATTGTTCAGCCTAGAGAAGAGGCGGCTTCGGGGTGACCTTATAGCAGCCTCTCCGTATTTGAAGGGAAACTACAGGAAGGCTGGAGGGGGCCTTCTGGCAAGGGTGTGCAGTGATGGGACAAGGGGAGAGGGCTTTAAACTGGAGGAGAAGTTATTTAGACTGGAACTTAGGAAGAAAGTCTGCAGTGTGAGGGGCCAGACTCTGGCATAGATTACCCAGAGAGGTTGTGGATGCCCCCTCCCTGGCACAGGTTACCCAGAGAGGCTGTGGATGCCCCTGCCTGGAGATGTTCAAAGGGTATCTCTGTGAAAATGGCTGTGTGACCTTCACTACCAGCACACGACTTCTCGGTTAGAAAGCAGGGGCAGCGAAAGGACTCGGAGGAACAGAGACACCAGCACAATCCGGAGCGATGGGCAAATGCACTCCAGAACCCCTGACTTCTCTGATACCTTTTGTCTGCCAAGCCCTAGGCCAGCACAGCATCCAGCACTCAGAGCAGAGTCCCGGGACTTAGGCACAGCTGACTGGCTCTGGGTCTCTGTGACCACACGCTTTGCACGCGTGACGAGGCAGTGCCTCGACCGTTGTATCTGGCACCCCGTTCCACTGTGCACAGTGGTCTCTGGAGGAGCAGTGAGCCCATCCGAGTTGGCTACCTTAAGCCTGGGAATGCTTGTGTAACGGCCTGCAGCGCACTGCCGCATCGCGGTACTGGCGGATCCGGGCGCCTCCATACCCACACACCTCCGTACCCACGCTGCGCTGGGATCGTTCGAGAACACGTGCCTGGGTCTCATAGCAGGAGGCTGTTAACACTACCCACTGGATGCAGGTGGGTAAGGGACTGGCAACCTCCATAACCCCCGTGTCCTGTGAGGTGGGCACTCGTCTGTGGAGAGAGTGAAGAGTGAGCACTCACAGGCATCACTCATCTCTGGCACGAGGCAGGACAGTGCCTTTCTAAGGGTACTCCTATAGTCCTCCAGTGCTCCCAGTACCCGCCAGCATCACGGAACACGAGAGATGCCTACATCTCAGCCTAAGTTGGGAAACAACCAAGAGCCTGCTACTCGCTTGCTCCTTCCTCCGCTGGCGAAGGACTGCGTGCGCAGAGAAACCAGTCCCCGCAGCGCTTCAGTCCCCGGCTGAGGAGCGAAGCCAGCTACGCGCTGCAGTGCAGTGCGGCTAATATCAGCCTTGCCACGGCTTGTTTGATACTGTCAGGAGTCTGTGCACAGCCAAGACTCCCTTCCCATCTGCCACCTCCTGCGCGACGGAGGCAGCACCTGCACCAAACTCTTCAAGCTGTGGAGGTTTATTTGCAGAAGCAGCTCCCTCACAGCTCATCCTGAACAGCGTTGGAGCTCTTCTCCTCCCCTCTCACAACACGCATCGCCAAAGGCTCTCATTACAAAGGGCACGAGGGTGAAAAGTGGAACCGTTCTCAAGGCGGTAACAACACTCATCCGCTGCCTGATGGAGGTCTCCCACGGAAGAAACAGCTCTGGGAGACCGCCCCACCAGCAGGTTTGCCCTGACCAACTCAGCTCCTTCCTGAGAGGAATCATTCCTGTCCAGAACTCTCTTCATTTGACGACGTCTGGGGGGCTTTTGCGTGTGCCCCCCAAATTTACAAAATTAGGGAAGAACTGGAGGGGGGGGATGTAATAACACGATGCTGCTGGTTCTCAGCTGCCTGCGCGGTCTCCTGAGCACAGCAGTGCCTGCAGGGCTCCGCAAGTCTGAAGGACATCTGTGTCAGGGTAACTGCCTCTCAACAGGGATGTCTGTTCTCTAGGTAACCTGCAGCACGCCAACCCACCCCGACTTACTCCTGTTTCGTGGCACTGTGACTCTGAAGCAAAACACGAGGAGGAATTTCTGGGCATCACCCCGCAGCACACTGAACCCCCCCGGCTTCACAAACCCACCCCATCTCGAATGCACTGCGGCTGCGTGTGCAGCGGCACGCCACGCGGCTTGCCGGGGCCTGAGCAAGCCTTCCGTGCCCAAGGTTTGCTCTAGAACTGAGACACAACTAGGTAGACAGCTACAGAAACACTCCTGGTCTTGGCTCTTCGTTGTGGTGAGAGAAGCAGTTCAGAGTCACCACTGGCATTCACTCCCGGGTTTGACTCCTAGCGGTTCCCATCGGAGGAGCTGGCTAACTACTAGCTCCTCAGTCCTGCAGAGAGATTGCATAGAATACTCCCATGCCCCTGTTTTGGTGACAGCTACCATCTCCTAGCTTCATTTTCCAGCTGAAGTGACCTCTGCTGCTGGGACCCCGCCGCCCAGGTGCCCTATCTGCAGTATCCGCATCCCTTGGAGCAGCACCGCGCGGGTTTCCTTCTCCCAAGCTGTAAGTACGAGAGAGAGAAACAGAGCTCCCCCGTCCCATGAGCCGTGGCTCAGCTCTGCTGGTTCCACCAGACAGACAGACAGTTTGGTCAGCTGTCCTGCGCCCTCCCTCTGGTTAAGAGCACTCGAAGGGGAGAGGAGTGAGGAGATAAAGCAGCTCTTGTGCGTGAGGCCGTCCCTGTAACACGGCAGCGAACAGAAAGAGAACTGAGACGGCACCACATATTCACGGCTCTTCCTCCACCCCGCGAATGCTCTCGCAGGGAGAGCCCCTCCAGGCCGAGTCCGAAGGCTCCTGCCCTGCCCAGTCACAGGGAGCACTCCTCCTGGTTTTCAGCAGAAAGGACACGTTGCAGTGACTGATCCTAGACTTTCTACTCCCTTCCTCTCCCTCTTCCCCTCCCCTTTCTCCATTCTCTCCCCTTCCCCTGGCAGTACCTACTTTTCCTATTAACACCCAAACCTCCTGGCTTGAACTGAGCGCAGAGTTCTTCCCTTCCCCTCCCCTCATGCTTTGCAGACACTGTTATCACATTCTGTTGCTTAGACACTGGGAACAAGAATAGTTCGCCCCAGTTAGGGAGATGGAATAGACTCTGCTGAGCATTTCTTTGCCTTCTCCTCATCTGCCAAGAAATCAAATTCTTTGCTGCTGGTCTCAAAACGCAGGGCCTCTGCCTTTTAGGCAGCTGGGCGTCAGGAGAAATGGCCTCAGGCTGCAGCAGGGGAGGGTGAGATTGGGTCTGAGGAAGGAGTTCTCTCCTGAGAGAGTGGCTGGGCACTGGACCAGGCTGCCCAGGGAGGTGATGGAGTCCCCATCCCTGGAGGGGTTTAAAAACTGAGCAGCTAGAGCCCTTGAGGCCATGGTCTGGGGGTTGGGGAGCTGTTGGGATGGTGGGCTTAGTGATCCTGGGGCTCCTTTCCAGCCAGGAGGCTTCTATGACTCTGTTGCTGAGTGGTACAGGAGCACTGAGATTTTTCAGAGCCATTTACTAAGCCACTCGGAAGAGCTGAAAAACAGAGAGCTACCCCTGACACAAGCAGCTGGAAGCAGAGTGCAGGAGCCAGAGGCATTCGCTAATGAATAATTACTCCACTTCATTGTCAAACATTCACTCACCGTTACTCCTTAGAAGACCTGAACAGAACCTGGGGACAGTCAGCATAACTCAGCTGCAGCCAAACCTTCCTCTCTGCTACGACTGCGCTCATTAGAACCAGCTTGGAGCTGAGAGGGGTTCAGGACAGGTCGGCCTAAGCGCTGAACAGGAGGGAAGCGGCTGCAGAACAAGCTAAGCACAGTACCTTTGGCCCCTGTTATCTCAGGCGCAGGCTAATTGAACAGAAACTTCCCTGAGCTCGGAGATTCCCTCTCGGCTGGATGAGAAGCGCACGAAGGGGGCAAGGTTGCAGAGACCCAAGTTATTAAGCTTCAGACGAGTGTAAGAACTACACGAGGAACATTACAGGGCCATAGGAACCCATGGCTGAGACCTGGAAATGCAAGAGAAACAGAGAGCCAAAGGGCAGGAAGGGAAATGAAAGCCAAGCAGAGGTCTGTGATGCCAGAGCCTCTAGAAGGAAGCGCTGGTTATCCGGCGTCAAGGGGCGCGCTGGGTGTCTGTGGCCATGGTCAGACCGAAGACCCGAAGCTGCTGTACAGCACTGCGGGCTGTGCGGCTCGGAACGGTGCGTTACAGCTGCAGTGCCAGGAGGGTCCCGTGTCAGCTGTCTCCCCAAAAGAAGGTGAGCGTGGGAAGAAGCAGCAGCAGCCCTCCAAGCACCCGTCAGTGCACGCACAGGGGGAATCGCTCTCTGACAAGCCTGAGGAGTGTCCCCTTGGCATAGGAGCAAATGCCAAGCAGCATTTGAAAGTGTGTTTGCTTCCATAGTGATGAAAGCTGACGCCCCTGGACAAGCGGGAGCCACAACCCTGGAGCCGGGGTCCCTTCTAAAAGTAGCCCTCTGCAGACAGACCGCGGTTGAGCTGGCCAGCCGTGCCCACGGCTGAGGGACGCCTGGAGCGGCAGTGATAGCTGCAGCTAGTGATCCACGTTAGCTCTTCGTTTAGGGGTCCCCTGAGCAAAGGGCACTGCCCTGGACTCTCCTAAGGTTTCGGGCTCGCAGTCGCTGGTTTCCTAGAATAAAGGAGGCCTTCTTGCTGCCCAGTGACCTGGGTGACCCCACAAACAGGGAATTACAAAGCCTTTGGCTGCTGATTGTCTCAAAGGAGAAAATCCCAGGGCAGGGGAGTTTCCTCACCCAGCCCTGAGTGGGAGCACTGAACACCAGGGTCTGGAGCAGGATTCTTCCAGGTGAACTTTGTCTTGTGCCTTCTGTGAAAGGCAATTATCCAAGAGGTCTCCAGGAGTCAAGGAAACCTCATCTCATCCTGTGATGGTCTGAAAGCTCCCTGTCGCTAGAACTTCGCATGGCAGTGGTCCCTGCCTGATTACTTCTTGAAGTAGTTAAGGGGAGAGTTGCTATCAGCAAGGGACACTGGAGTGGAGTGGTTTCCATCTGGACAGGGGAAATGAAGACACTACCCATCCTCTGGCTGTCGCCCTGGTGAAGCTCTGAAAGCGATTGCCTTTGCCAGCTAACAAATGGGGCTGCACTGCTGTCAGCGATGTCCCCAGGACCGAGACAGTTCTGCTGCTCTTTGGCTACAGACGGATGTGAAGTGTTGCAGTGGAGACCCTCGTCTTGATTTAGCCTGACAATTTTGTTAGCAAAGCCGAGCTTAAGCGGATCAGACCCCTGCACGAGGACTTGTAGTGGCTCAGGGGAAAGCAGGTCCCACGAAAGCTGCTAACGGCAGCAGCAAAACCAACAAAAGCCTTCACGTGTCTGTCCGCTGCTGGCTGGGGGCTAATGAGGGGCTGGCTGGCAGCACATGCCCATTCGGGACCCTTACTTAGCTAAACGGGCACTCGTTTCTAATGCAGAGGGGTCCCTTGATCAGTAAAAGGCACCCCCCCAGCGACCAGGGGAAGGAGCAAGTCCTTGATTAAAGAAATAGGGGATCACCCAGGCCAAGAGAAAGGAGCTATGGCTGGAGCTGCCTGGGGAGCAATCACAGAATCACTGACCTGTTTGGGTGGAAAAGACCTCAGGGACCATCCAGCCCAGCCCGGGACCAGGCATCACCCCAGCAGCCAGCTTGGGCTTGGAGTCTTCAAAAACCTGCCGGCCACAGGCTGGAGCTGGGCTGGCTGCTAGGGCAACGGCAGATCCCTCTACTAACCCCTCTCCCACACCAAAAGGGGAAGAGACAGGGTAGAAACGATGCACGGACTGCTTCAGTGAGAAGAACAGTACAATTAAACACACACTAGATCAGTGAGGGAGCCAGCCACCACCAGTGCCGGGTGCTGGAGAAGCCCTACACAGACTGCAACTGCATTCAGGCGTTGGGTTCTAGAGCTGCATTCAGGAATGGGATCAAAGGCAGAACTGACAGCACCCCCCTAAGACAGCAGCCATGGGCGAAGCAAGGCCGACCCTCGCAACCCTTCAACCTCAATCAATGCACAGCCTCTCACACAGCAAACAGCACCACTGCACAGAGGGGATGCAGACCCTTCTTGGCCCATTCCAGGTCACCTGTCTTCCCCAACATCTGTGGCCTCTATCGTACTGCACCCCAACAGGGTCCATGAGATTTTAGCAGCGACCATGGTTCTCCCAGGAACAAACAGAAGCAGGAGCCTTTCTGCAGCCCAACTGTTAGCATCATCACGTGCAGAAGCAAACACTGGCAGCACAAATGTGCTCTTGACTTGTGAAAGACAACAGCAGATACACAGAGACCACTAAGCTGCAAAGGAAAACAACCGAGCAGGCTCGGTTCTGTTCTACTCTGTAGAGTAGGTTCTGTTCTACTCTTTCATCCAAACACTTGGAAAGGGAAAACCCAGCCCACAAACAGCTTTGATGAACTCTACCAAGCTGGGTCTCCTGAGCCTGGAGGAAGCTGAGGGGGGACCCCATTCCTGTCTCTCAATCTGTGAGGGGTGGGTGTCAGGAGGATGGAGCCAGGCTCTGCTCAAGGGCATCTGGGGACAGGACAAGGGGCACTGGGTGCCAGCTGGAGCAGAGGAGGTTCCCTCTCAATCTCAGCAGGACCTTCTTCCCAGGGAGGGTCCCGGAGCCCTGGAAGGGGCTGCCCAGGGGGGCTGTGGAGTCTCCTTCTCTGCAGACGTTCCAGCCCCGCCTGGCTGTGTTCCTGTGCCACTGGGTCTGGGTGATCCTGCTGTGGCAGGGGGATTGGAGTGGGTCCTGTCCTATCCCTAACACTGATTGTGTGAAACGAGTAGAGTGGACAAGCCTGTGCACTGCATCCAGTTAGCAGCTTTGTGCTGGGTAGCAGCGACAGGCACAGTCAGGGCCTGGCCCCAAGCCACATCAGCGACTGCAACCACGGCTGATGGATAAGCAAAGGCAGTGAAATATGAACCAGCCAGCTCCCCGTGTGCCTGTGCTTTGTGTTATTGCCTCGGTGTCTACAGCAGAGCACTGTTAGAGACCGGATGATAAACACCCAACTCTTCTTGTGTTCTCTTGACTCAGCTCTGGCGGAGTCCGTAGTTCTCCAGGCCCAGACCCCACACCCATCGTGACGCTTGTGACAGGAGCACAGCTCCACATCACTCATGGAAAGCGCTCACAAAGGGACCATCAACATCTGAAACTCAAGTGGCCACTCAATGCCAGCGCAGGATGCCCGAGTCTGCTTTCAGACCGAGTTGTGCCCTGGCAGAGCACACGCCAGATTCGGATATCAGCAGTTTGCTGGCTCCTGCCAGGAGCAACACCTGTGCTGAAGACACTTTATGAGGGGTGGGAGCCACGGTCAGCTCTCTGGGGCACACGGTTTCAGCCAGGTGTATTCCTGCCAGGGCACCCTCCCTGAGATGGAGCTGTGCGAGAACCCTGTGAGCCAAACCCCTACCTACATTCGGCCTCAGCAGAGGGTTGGTTCCCACCAGGGCTGCTGTGCACGCTGGAGGGGCTGTAATTGCAAGGCTTCCTGGGCTGGAAGGCAGAGAGATGGCTCTGAGATACCGTCACAGTGCAGGCTGACGGGACCAGGCAGGGTTTATTTTTATCTTGAAGAAGCTTGCAGGAGGCAGCTCTACACCCATGCAGCAGGCTGAGAGTAAAATGGGCTCGAGTTTGACTGGGCACGAATAATACTCAGAAACAAAACCGTCATTAGCTGCTCCGGCCTTATTCAAAGGGAACCTGAATCAAGAGCTCGTTTTTCTTCCCAGCAGCAAGACATTACTGCTGGAGTGAGTGCGGACAAACACCGGGGCATCTCGGAAATGGACGGCAATCTGGGTTGCAGCAGGCCTGCAGGGAAGCTGGAGGGGCAGCGAAGTCCCTGTTCTCAACCACTGGCGACCTTAGCTAAAGGTAGATAGAACCCCTGCTGTTTGAGGGTCTGCTCAGCTCCAGCATTACCAAAAGACAGGGGTTTCCAAGCAAAGAGGAGGGGTTTCCTGGCCCCAGCCCTGCTCAGCTGGGTGCTGCAGACACCTCTTACATAGGCACTAGACCCCCTATTTTTTAGGGCAGCAGGGACAATGATAGCAGACACTGTCCAGGCTGTGAAGCATGGTCTGTGGTCTCTCCTGTGAGGAAAGCCCAGCCCCGTTGCCCACGGGTGTAACAGATTTGCCCAGGGACAGGGCTTTGGGAACACATCCAAAAGGCATCATAGCATCAGATCTGAGCTCACGGAACCAACCTGGGCACAGCTGATCCAGGCCTCATGCTGCTCTGAGCATCATTCCAGCCTGGTATTCCGCTGTGGCAGAAGACCATCTTCCTCGAGCAGCTGCCAGGGGCTGCAGATCCCCTGGACAACAGCCAGCTGTGAGAGCCAGGCTGCTGCTGCCTCTCTGCTGTGGTGGCTGGGTGCTCCAGAACAGCTTGGTACCACACCAGCTCAGTGGGGTAGGGTTGGCAATGCTACTGCAGGGCTGCTTCCCACTCGGGGTGCTGCAGTCAACGCCCCTGCAAGTCACTGCCATGGGCCTCGTGTTTCCAGCTCGTCCTGGGAAGCAGCGGTTTCATCACACAGCTGCTTTTCCTCCCTTTCCTCTCCCCGTGGCTGCACCAGGCCAGGCTCTGAATGCTTTTTCTGCAGAAACAGTCACCACAGCAGGGCTCTTGGCCAGCAGCTCCTACCTGAAAAACTAGACGCAACCCACAGTTTCACCCCTGCAAACCCTTAGCGTGAAGTTCCTGGAGAGAACCCAGGCAGCGGAGAGGGAAACCAGTGACTGGAAGTTTAAGCTGTCAACTAGTTTTGTGCCAAAGACTGTCGGTCGAGGCTTCAAGAGGAGGATCTTCTACGTCAAGCATCAGGTTTTTGCCTGAGCCACGAAAAACCATCAGTGCTGCTTCCACCCAAGCTGGGTCTTTGGATGAGAGGGGTTCTTCCTCGGCTGCCAAGCGATAAGAGCCCGAAGCAAAAGGCTTGCAGAGCAATTGAGCCAGTGAGCCCTCAGGGCCAGAGCGAACGCATGCCGATAGGCGCCTATCTCCCTCAATTACTGTAGGACTATTACCCACGCGGAACCAGCATCCCTGGTGCCTCGATGAACCCCCTAGTAATACCCGAACAGCTTAGCTAGACCTATTCCCTAATTACACTCATTAGAGACTGTCAGCTACAAGGAAACCAATACAGCTGCTCCTGTATCTCACTCAGACAGCAATTAATGAACAGTTATCTCAAGACTGAACGAGCAAGCACGGGTTGCTCTTCTGAGTGCGATACCTCAGGCACCATTCAGAGGAGGAAAGCATCTCCACACGGTCCGACCCAACGTGTGCTCGCACACAGCCTGCAGTTGGAAACCCCTGTGGCCGTTAATTACCGATAGAGTGGTGTCAGAGCAGGAACAGCTATGGAGGAGCTCAGTGAAACGGCAGAGCTGCCCAAAACGGGGGCAGAGACCCCTTACGGAAGCGTCTGCTCAGACTCCCCGATTTCTCTCAGCGCCACCAGCGAAGCAGTGGACACCATCACTTGCTGCCGAGCTGCTCACTACACCGGGAGCTGTGGAGGAAAGACGAAGTCTGCCTTTGCACACCCGTGGTCAGCATCATCTGGACCCGATGGCTGTCAACACATCAGTGTTCTCCAGTCAGGACAGCACCTGGAGAGAGTGTCCTCTGAGGGCTGTGCAGCAGTCTCCAGCTATTTCTGTATCATTTCTGGGTCTGCTTTCTCATAGAAAGGAGCAGGATGCTGAATCCAGTGTCATGCACACACACACACACACCCCAAAGCTTAGGGCAGACAGGACCATGGTGTTTGCATTTGCGCTGCCTTCACCCTCCACCACCCAGACTGACAGCCAGGACAGATCTACTCCCAGTTATCAATAAGTGAAAAAACCGTACGACTACAATCACAGCATCCTTAGGGGTGGGAAGGGACCTGGAAAGATCATCCAAGCCCAATCCCCCTGCCACAGCAGGATCCCCCAGACCCAGTGGCACAGGAACACAGCCAGGCAGGGCTGGAACGTCTGCAGAGAAGGAGACTCCACAGCCCCCCTGGGCAGCCCCTTCCAGTGCTCTGGGACCCTCCCTGGGAAGAAGGTCCTGCTGAGATGGAGAGGGAACCTCCTCTGCTCCAGCTGGCACCCAGTGCCCCTTGTCCTGTCCCCAGATGCCCTTGAGCAGAGCCTGGCTCCATCCTCCTGACACCCACCCCTCAGAGGTCTGTAGGCATTAAAGAGGTCGCAGTCTCACGCTTCAGGAGGGGTTTTTAAAAACCTGAATACTACGGATGGAGAACAACCTCATGTTGAGCAGAACAATAGAAAGCAAACAGAAACAAACCCTTTTAAATCCTGGACTTGAATGTGTAGGAGGCCTCGAGGGGCACACAGACTCAACATTATACACTGGGTTATTCAACCTTTGTCTGAATAAACAGCATCGTCTACACCAAACCACTGCAGCAAGTGCCCCGAAAAGCATGCTGTTAGGTAACAAGTCAGTCAGAGAACACACAGATAGTGCCAGCCTAGATCCTGGCAGGGGCTGAAAGAGTCTGCTATCACAGAATCGCAGGATGACGGAGGCTGGCAAAACCCTCTGAGCTCAGCCAGCCCAGCCCAGCCCCTGGCATCACCCCAGCAGCCAGAGCAGGGCACTCAGGGCCACAGCCAGGCTGTCCTTCAACTCCTCCAGACATGGGGACTCCCCCACTGCCCTGGGCAGTCCAGTCCAGGCTCTGAGCACCCTTTCCCTGAGGAAGGGCTTCCTAACAGCCAACCTCACCCTCCTCTGACAGCTTCAGGCTCTGCCCTCTCATCCTGGCACTGCAGTCTAGGATCCTAGGCACCCACCAGTAGTTTGCTGGTCTCTGTTTACTGTGCCAGAGAAACACTGCAAGGGGGGAGATGAACCAACCAGACGCAGGAAAGCTTGGAAGCAGGAGAGTCAGACAGGCAGGTGAATAAAGCTAGCATCTCCGAGTCTCTCTTGCTGTGCACATGCAGGACACCAGGAAGAAGCTGAAGCAAGCAGATAAGCTCAGACTTTGAAAGGCTCACACAGAAGCCAATTGTTTACCTGTACCTGACTGCAGTTAGCAGTGCTCTAGGTCAAGTTCACAGGCTCCTATCTAGGTCTCCATGAAAGCTTTAAACTACCCGTGAGGTTGCTATGACATCAGGTGGTAGCTGCCCTGACAGCCAAGCTGCTTGCTCTGCCTTTACTCCTGGTTTAAGTTGCTACAAGCAGTCCTGTTTGTGTTTGACAAGCACGGATACAGTAGAGCAAACAACCCCACACAGGGAGAGGGCAGAGGGCTGGGAGAGGGGCGCTTGTGCCCGCTGACGGCTTCGGGGGTCTTGAACTGATGACCAAAGCTCCTTAAAACCAAGATGGTCTGAGAAGAGACAGAACGAGCCATGACTCCTTAACATCAGCTCTGCTCTAGGACTGCCTCACCCGAAAACCTCCTGTGAGGAAACAAAGCACTTGAGTACATGGCCAGCTGGCACGGGGTGACTGCGTTTGTGCTCTCTCCAGCGAGCTTTAAGTGACTCAGGCATCTGACCCTGTCTCTGAGGTTCAAAGGCCACCACCCCAGCACACACGTTTTATGGGGAGGTACTGGAGGAGCACAGCCCTGAGTCACAGCAGAGATGCACAATGACAGGTGCTCATCCCCCACAGTCCCTCCCGAGCTGAATGCCCTCTTGAGTTCCCCACCCATAGTGTTTTCAGAGGGACTGCTGCGGGCAGGCACAGGCTCTGTGCTGAGGTAACTGAAGACAGCGCTCACCACAGCTCAAACTGTTGCCAGCATGCAGCATTCAAGTCAGCTCCCTGGATTTAGATGCTGGCATAACAGTCCTGGGGCCACAGCAGCCCCTGCGCTTCTGCAGGTCTCTTGGAGTCAGTGAAAACCTCCTGGCCTCGAAGCTGACTCTCAGCTGAAGAGTTCCTTACCCTCGCAGCAGCTGCGGCTTCAGGGAGCCATGAGGTGGGTCCCTGGCTGACCTGCTCGACAACAGGCAACAACCCCATGCTTGTGGCCTTTAACCTACCCGCTCCGACAGAGGGGCTGCCCCGGCTCAGCCAGCAGGCAACACAGAGCCACAGGAGCTAGTTCAGCCAGGGGCAGTGAAAATCCACTCTGGTCGGGAATGTTGTGACAGCTACGACGCAGACGTGTTCCCTAACTGCCTTGGAGCATCCAGCTCTCCCCACAGCATACCCTGCTTGGGAATATCATCTCCACAAACAGCTGATTTCATGGCTGAGGAGCAGCCGCCGAGCAGAGAGGCAAGTGTACCGTGAAAGGACTGCACTCCTTTTATCTTGGGGCAGAGGAAATTCCTCAGGCTATGTTTCTTCTGATGGGAAAATGACAACCCAGCAGCCTGCTGCTGGCAGTGATGAAGCTGTAGGTATCCGACTGCTCTGCCCTGATGATAGGGTCTGGAACAGAGAGTCCTTCTCCAAATGCCTTGACAACACTGGGCGGCCACGATGACAGCGAGACCAATTGTGGCAGAGGTGCCCTCCCAGCCCTCGGGAAAGACAGTAGGTGTGCTCGTAGCACGAGGACTACAGCAAGAACACACAGCTAACAAGGAAAAGCCCTCATTGTTGGAAGTATAGCTTGCTTTTATCAGTGCACAACGGCAGCACTCCCGTCACACAGCTACAAATGATGCTGTCAGAGTGAAAGCAAAGGAATGACTCCCCTCATCACCGCACAGCTACCTGCAAGGAGGATGTGATGAGGTTAAGGCCACTTGCGTCCCCGAGTAGTCGGTGCCATCGACAGTGAGCTCAGAACTCCCAGGATTGAGCACTGGACAAAAGGCAGCCCTCCAGCAGCGCACAGTATCTCACCGTAGCCGGTCAGTTTAAAGGCTCAGCTGCCACGCTACTGCAGGAACTGCTTGCGTGTCAGCACTCAGAGTCCCTGCCCTCAGAGCAGTAACTTAACGCAGTGAAGAGAATCCAAGTCCTGACAGGGGCCAAACCCTCAGCTCTCTGTAACTTACATTTCCACAGGATGCTGCTGGTAACGGGGACCATCATCAACGGATCAGCACGCTCACGCTACCCTGGGACTCCAAGACTGCCCAAGTGATGAACTCTGCAAGGGGGTCTGACCTGTGGTGCCTCTGTATCTGAGCAGAGCAGGGATTTACTGCTTGGGGCTTAGGAGCTGTTGCTATAAATGCAGGAGCTGAACAGCTGTGCTGACAGAGGGAAGAGCCCCCAAGAGCAGACACTTCAGGCTAACTTGGATGTCCCTTTCAGTCTGACACAGCCAAAGTGGCCTCTTCTAAAGGACCCGCTTCTGCAACTGACTTCTGCCGTCAATGTGCTGCCTGCAAAAGCCTGCACTGGCACAAGAGCAAACGTCGCTTCTGTCACTGACAAACCCAGGACACAGAAGAGGAAGGATGCCTTAACTAGAGGGCAGGTGGGAGGTGGCAAATGGCCACAGAACCGTGCAGGGTGATGGCGGCAGGAAGAACCCCTGTGTGATTGTAGCTCAGGGCTAGCCCCACATTACAGAGCTGTCAAGCCCGAGAAGAAAGATGCATGGGAACTCATTTTCTATCTGATGGACTACGGTGGGGTGGAGGAATGAAAATGAAAAGTGAAATTAGCTTCAACCATCAGTAATGTGGAGATATCGCAGTGAGAAATGTAAGGGTGCTAGCAGCCCTCAGCAAAGACACGGGGATTCACTTTTTCTGACCCCCCAGGGATCTTTCAACTGCCCCTATAGGTGGCAAGAACATTTGCAAGCACAGAACCAAAGAGAACCCAGTAACCACCATCAGAAATCATCACAAAACCACTCCAACCGCAGCTCCTGAATGACAGAAGCAAGTCCACTCCTGAGAAGTCAACAGAAGGTGACAAGACCCCACAAGTGATGAGACTGGCCCTGGCTGCTAATGGAGAAGCTGCACAACATCACTAGTACCATCAAACCAACCCTCTGCTTGGGCCCTCAGGCAAGTCCCTGCATGGCATCAGCTGCTAGGAACCATCAAACCTGGCCTTAGTGGGTCTGTTCTCAGGCACAGAGCGGTTGTGCCTGTTCCTCACCCAGGCAGGTTCCAGACTGCTGCACAAGAGCTTCCTTTGAAGCCTTCAGTTTGAAGCTGTGGTGGAAAATGAACGTGAATTATCTTGGGACAAGCAGCAAGAAATGAGAGCTCTCTCTCAGTACAGATCAGGTGAGGTAACAGAGGGTCCTGCCTCCGCTTACTCGAGCGGCTTTCCTTTTTAACTGAGAACACACCAGTACAAGTACTGGGTCGAGGACCTTTCCCTCACTTCCTAATGGGGAAGTGGAGTCAGGATTCACCTGACGAGACGCTTCTGAGGATTATCTACATCTTAGGGGTAAATGTTTACTGTTTCTCGTGTAGAAGATGAGGTTTAGATGAAGTCACCACAGAGAAGAAAACCAGGACACCCAGTTACTTCAAGGAGTCTGCGTTGCAGCTGGGAAGGCATTAATGGCCAGTGAGCTCAGAACGTGATAGCAGGATGGCTTTGTGTGTGCAAGTCAACTCGGTAGGCAGGAAAAGGCAGGCACTGCTTAGGAACACAACCCTTAGGAGGAGGCTACTTCTCAGTGCTCCAGCATAGGAACCAGGGAAGTCACCAGAACACAAACCCAGAGACAGGCTGGCACAGAAAGCTCTGGGTTCCTCAGACACCGCCCTCTTCTCAGAAAGAGACAGTAACTCTGGAAAAGGGAAACTAACTGCAGCTGCTGCTGGCACCTCCAAGTTGAAATGAGAAGGTACCTGCAAGCTGACCTGGACCAATTCTGAGCAGCGAGGTACCACAGCCAGGCGAGGTGAAGACGCGCAGCCATGTCTCCAGTCCTCACGGTGCACTGCCAAGTGCTCCGACTGCTGCCTCGCAGATCCATCACTCACAACCACACCACCCAACAGCAGCGCAGGTAAAGGGGCCACCCTGCAGCCCCTGCCTTGCTCACGGCTAGTGAAGTCTGCTTACTCAACAGATAGGTGCTTTCCCCTTCAGTTCTAACCTCACTCTGCTTTTAACCCTCCTCTGCAGGATTTCAGTCTCGCAGGCACAAACTGCAAACGCTCGCCAAGTGCATCGATGTGATTACAACAAACAGATTGCTGTCAGGGAGGAACTACTTCCTGACATCGCATCTCCTATCAACCCTGCTCTCAGACACTTCCACAGCAGACAAATGCGCGATGACTGACAGCGAGGCACCGAGCTGAAGTGTTGACAGTTCAGTGTAAGCAACAGGGATTAAGTTCAGCGCTCTTGGATTCCTCTATCAGGGTGCTACGAGTAGGCCACACTGGTCTGCTCTACTTGATGAGATCCACATCACCTCCCTCCTCTGCAATTCATACACTGGTCTTCTGCTGGCTCAAGCAGCTTAGTCCTGCCCCAGTCCAAGCTCAACAATAGGGATGCCAGTCTGGCATCGCCGCTGTACACTGTGCTGGACCCACACATCACACACACCTCTGCTGCTCAGCCCTGCAGTGGGGTGGTCAGGTTATGTCACTATTTTTAGAGCCAGATCAGGACAGCTACGGACAGGCAGCTGGATCACACACTGACACAGGGAAGGAGTAACCCCGGGGCACTCCATCACTAGCTTAAAAAAGCACCAACAAAGGCTTATTACAACCTACTAACTCCTGATGCAAAGCAAGGAGAGCGCTGAGGTGAGGTGTGAGCTTAGGACTCCAGTGCAGCTCACCACGTGTGGAGTAAGATGTGCATATACACTAACAGACACCAGTCTCCTATCAAATTAACAAGTCATGGGTTTAGATGAAAGGTCTAGCCTGTGTTGTACAAAAAGTCACCTGAGCCCTCTGTCCCCTCATGGAGAGTTCAAACCACTCTGAACTGAACACGCGGGTGATGGCTCAAGTGCAACTGCATCAGTCAGACGTTTGTTCCTGCTTAAAGACAATTTATCAGTACAATCTGCTGAGATATTAAGGATTTGATGACACTTGGCTAATCTGCTCTGCCCGACTTGGCCGAGGAGCAGCCGGAGACTGGATTGAAAGGATCCTCAAGGAAATCCCAGGGAAAAACCCCACCCCAGTCATTTCAGCACAGAAAGCAAGCAATCAGCTGCAGCCTCAACAGCAATTTGCCAATTAATCCTTAGGAAAAGCTGTTTAGTTATTGCCTCTACCAAGCTAAAAGGAGCTCCTGAATGGAAATGATCTCCTGCCTGCAATGAGCCCGGGAGATTCTGGAGCTCGCACAGTAAAAAGCAGCACAATACAGACACTGGGTGTGAAAGGAGTTACTGGGAAACACTTCCAACTACCTCACTCTCAAAAATTACTACTTCCAGCTGCTATCCTACACGATTAGTTGTACAAACTGTCCTACCAGCAGCACCCGAAATAGCCCCTATTGCAGGGGGTAATTGCTTCAAGAACATTCACCACTCGTGCCCAGAAAGCTTTCAGCAAACTCACACATTCACCCCACCGTGTCACCCCAGCTCCACTGGGTGGACAGCTCAGGCTGTCTCCCAGCCCTGGAGAGCTACTACACACAGCTTACAGAGACAGAAGGGACAGGAGAAGGACAAGTGTGGGGCCAAGCAGAAAGCAGTCCACAGGTGAGCTGTGAAAGCCATTCCATTTCAGCTGAAACCAAGAGCTGAAGCTCTGCCACACCGTGCACTGAACAAGATAGAGCTGTAAAACTCTGGCTGAGAACCAACCTGCCCTGCACAGGGCTGCTAACACAGAAGCATCTCACCAACCCCTGCTGGCATAACTACTGTGTGCACAAACCATCGGTGTCTACACACATCCCACAGCTCCCCCCTAACAGACAGTTACCACCTGCAAAGCTGAGTAAGAGAGGTGGTCACTGAAATCCTCAGGTGCAAGAGTAACCTACCAGAAAACAGAAGGGTTCTTAGTGCCTCGGCTTTTACTGGTGCTTCTGGTTCACTGGTTTTCTCACCCCAGAGCACCCACAGGTCTCCCATTTTGAGGGCACTAGGCATTTCCACTGCAAGGACCGAAGCTCAGAGAACAGGGGTAACGCATCCACCCTGGAGGCTACAGTACCACACCACAAACAGCTCAAGCCATAGACTTGCTGGTAACAGGGATAGCCAGCCCTAGTCTGCCCCTATCTATTGCCCCCGACGTGGACAGTGTGACCCCACTTCTCCCCTTCATCAGCTCCTAAGAGACCACAGGTCCCCCTTGCTCTTCCAGCAGTTTGCAGGAACAAACAGCACAGAAAAAACTCTCTTACAGCTAGAAAAGCAACGCTAAACTCACAAAGCTATGAAAACTTCGGCTGCAGCCTCCCTGCAGTCTGTTAGCCTCTCCTAGACACTAGAAGATGACCAAGGGCACCTTATAGCCCTTGGCTTTAGCCGCCCCAGAGAGCGGCTGTGGATAACGGCTGGGAACGCAGCAGCGATGAGCAACCCTCCCTCCCGCCGGACTGACCGGCTGAGCAGCCCCAGGTGAGCTCCCACAACCGCTAAACCACAGCCGGGGCTCAGGGCGAGGAGTGAAATGAGCTCCAGGCTGATGCATTAGAGAGCCCTCTCTTTTCCACTTGCACCAGTCTCACAGGACTCCGTGCTCAGCACACTCCGGGGAAAGGGAGGCCAGCGTTACCGCCGGGGAAAGCGAGGGTCGTGCACTTACACGCAAAACTGGAGCCACGGAAGAGGAAGGACAGCTCTGCTCCGCGCACCGGGCGCATCCCGCCACGCCGGGTCCTGGGGGCCACGCTGTACTGCACACGAGAGAACAGCCGCAGGCCTGGCCTGGCTCTTCCATCTCTTCTAGAGCCCTGCTCTCCTCGCTCGCTCCTCGAGAGCTCTGTGACTGCGAAGCGGGACTGGGACCAGCGCCGAGGGCACTAATAGCCCTCAATCAGCCTGATCACCTCCACCTGGGGCCTCCAGCGCCGAGGGCACTGATGGCTCTCAATCGGCCCGATCACCCCCACCTGGGGCCCCCAGCCCCGAGGGCACTGATGGCTCTCAATCGGCCTGATCACCCCCACCTGGGGCCTCTCAGCCCCTCCCTGCGCGGGAGCTCCGGTTCCGCTCCACCCCGGCCTGCAGCTCCTTTTGAGGCTGCGGCAGTGCCCCGCGGGTCCCCTGCGGGTTTGACCCGGGGTCGGGTGCTTCCGTTTGGCCGTGGCTGGCGGGTCTAGTGTGCCTGCTGCTCTCTATCCGCCTCCTCTCGGACCTGCTGAGATATCGCCCTGTTGAGGTCAGCGCTGCTTGCTCTGGGCTCGCCCGAGGCTCTGGGGCAGCCTCAGCTGCCGGCCCGCTCCTCTCCCCTCCCGCCGCAGAGGCCGGAAGCGCCTGGAGGCCGGTGAGTCCCGCGCTCTCCGGGCAAGGCGGCGGGGTGGCTCTCGGTCTGGAGGCTCCTGGCGATTGCCCGGGTCTCAACTCGGGTTTCACAGCTTTAGTTGTCGCTGGGGCTCTCGTGGGGGGAAAGACGGTTCCTCCGGGTGGCTCCGGGCCTCCGTGCTGGGGGCTGCTCTGCCCGGCCACGATGCAGGGGCTGGCTGTGTCCCGCCTGGCTCCGACGGTTGCTGCCTGTGCGGCTTGGTCTGCGTTACCCCGCTGTGGCAGGGGGATTGGGCTGGAGCTTTGGAGGCCCTTTCTCACTCCTGAGGGGTCTGTAATCTTATAATAACAGCGGAGTCGCCGCATAGAGCCCAAAAGTCCTTCAGAGAAGCCCCCCCAGCTGCGGGGTCAGGGCTGAGGACCCCAGCGGGGAGCGGCTGCAGGGCTGGGGGAAGCGGTGCTGCGGGTGGGAGCAGGGTGTGCGCAGGCAGGAGCTGCCTTTCCTCTCCAGAAAGGGTTGTGTTGTTACTTGCTTGGGTCTACAAGTTCCTCAACTTGAGCAAGCGCCTGGTTGTGTTCTCCATCGCCTGCTGGGGGGCTCTGCTCTGGCTGGCTGACACCTCGTGAGGAGAGACTGAGGGAGCTGGGGCTTTGGAGCTGGGAGAAGAGGAGGCTGAGGGGGGACCTCATTGCTGTCTTTCAA
Organism: Upupa epops; assembly: GCA_013397515.1. Classification (NCBI taxonomy): domain Eukaryota; kingdom Metazoa; phylum Chordata; class Aves; order Bucerotiformes; family Upupidae; genus Upupa; species Upupa epops. Next base: position 198,179 of record VZRI01012408.1, read on the forward strand.
TCTGTGAGGGGTGGGTGTCAGGAGGATGGAGCCAGGCTCTGCTCAAGGGCATCTGGGGACANGTCCCGCCTGGCTCCGACGGTTGCTGCCTGTGCGGCTTGGTCTGCGTTACCCCGCTGTGGCAGGGGGATTGGGCTGGAGCTTTGGAGGCCCTTTCTCACTCCTGAGGGGTCTGTAATCTTATAATAACAGCGGAGTTGCCGCATAGAGCCCAAAAGTCCTTCAGAGAAGCCCCCCCAGCTGCGGGGTCAGGGCTGAGGACCCCAGCGGGGAGCGGCTGCAGGGCTGGGGGAAGCGGTGCTGCGGGTGGGAGCAGGGTGTGCGCAGGCAGGAGCTGCCTTTCCTCTCCAGAAAGGGTTGTGTTNGGTCCCAGAGCACTGGAAGGGGCTGCCCAGGGGGGTTGTGAAGCCTCCGTCTAGACGTTCTAGCTTCACCTGGCTGTGTTTCTGTGTGACCTGGTCTGGGTGATGCTGCTGTGGCAGGGGAATTGGGCTGGATGATCTCCCGAGGTCCCTTCCCATCCCTAAGGATTCTTTAATGAACCTCCACTCATTGCTTCTGCAGCAGTTATTGCTGTTGGCCAGAAGGGTTGCCCAGTAGCCAAGGGGAGCCTCTCCAAGTGTCCTTGCTCTGTTGTTTTTGCTGTCCCTGATGACCAAGCTTGTCAAGCAAGCGAGTTTGTCTTGTCCTTGTTCTCACCCCGCTTCAGCTGTGCTTTAGCGAGTTTGACATTTCCTCATCCCTGCATGAGGAAAGGGCTGCTGATGGAGATCTCCCTCCTCGGCAGGAGAACTGCGGGATAAGTCTGCTGCTGGAAAAGACAGGGAAATGCTGTCTCTTTTGCAGCAGAGATCTTGCCTGAGCTGCTTCTGTGCTGGGTGGCCACCATCCAGGCATTCCTAGGGCAATCACAGGGCTACTTAAAATGCAGAGTGGCTATCAGTGGTCTGCTGTTGGAAGCCTATGTTTTATGTAGGAGTAGTTGACTCGAGTGAACTGCAATATGAAGAGCAGTTTGTGAGGGTCACAACCACGAGGTGAAGCCTGTCCCCCTTCCTGCTCTTCTCAAATCCAGTCTGTCCCTCTCGAGCGCTGTAGAAGTGTGTAGTAACTTCCTGGGGTGCTAAGCAGACCTCTGTCTTGAGGGAGTATTGCAAGGCACTTGTTCAGAGTCCCAGGTTGAGTCATCCCTAACTTTAAAACTCCTGTGCTCTGAACTGAACCCTGTGGACTCTTCAAACCCAGGACAAAGCAACTGGTAAATCGTGTGTGGGTACTGCAGTTCTGTGGGGAGGATGCTTGGGGAAGAGGAGACATGAGAACACTGGTAATTGTCTGTTTAAATCAAATTAGCTGAAGAGTCTCCAGCAGCTGAGCAGATGAATGGCAGCTGCTTGAGTGTCGCTTCTGAGAGAGCAATAGAGGATCAGATCAACCTTCAGATCTCTTCAGTTTGGAGTGCGCGTGGAATTGCGTGGGGCTGCTGGAACTGTTCGGTCCTTAGGATTGTGTGAGTGAGCAAGGGTTTTAGAAACTATGGCTGCAGGGAAGTGTCTGGTGACTAAGAAATGCTTCCCTTGTAGGTGACTTCCTGACAGGCAGCGTCACATAACTGATCTCTTCTGCTTTGGGTGAAGCTTGGGCTTTCTGTCGTTTTGCACTTCATTCCAAAGGAATAGATGTCTGGTACTCTGCATCTGCCTTTCCAAGAGGAAAAGGCTGCCTTTCTATAGAGCTGCTGAGCATGGGTTCCAGGGAGCACCTTGATGGGGTGATCTTTAAATCTTACAGTGCAAAGCATTCCCTGCGTGGTGATGCTGTTGACTCCTGTTAGAGAACCGCAGAATCCTTAGGGATCAGAAGGGACCTCGAGAGATCATTCAGTTCAGTCACCCAGACCAAGTGGCACAGGAACACAGCCAGGCAGGGCTGGAACGTCTGCAGAGAAGGAGACTCCACAACTCCCCTGGGCAGCCCCTTCCAGTGCTCCGGGACCCTCCCTGGGAAGAAGGTCCTGCTGAGATTGAGAGGGAACCTCCTCTGTTCCAGCTGGCACCCAGTGCCCCTTGTCCTGTCCCCAGATGACCGTGGGTAAGTGGAACTAAAGATGAGGAACTTGATGCCTTCCCCCCTAGAACGAGTCTCCAGTGCCGCTGTGGGGTTCCTGAGGCTGGCATTAATAAGGGAGTGCTGCTGTCTGACGATGTAAAGCGGAGACGTCGAGACCTTCTCTCGTCCCGCTCAGCCTAGAGCCCACCCTGGTCTTGAGCACTGTGTGGTTGGGGTCCCCACTGGCTCAGTAATCCAAAGAAGAGCTTGAAGGAAGGTAGAGGAAGGGGTGGCCGTTGCCATGGAAACAAGCGCGGGTGTTGTGCTTTACCGGCTGAGCTCCATCTGGAAGTCTAATTTGTCTGCTTTCTGCCGAAAAGTTGCTCTGGGTGCCTTTCCCCCGGCAGAGTCAGCTGTTCATGGGTGCTTTTAAACCCTGCCTTTGCTGCCTGCTCTTGAGGTAAAAATCCTTGGTTCGAGTACAGTCAGGGTGTCAACCCAGGGGGATCCAGACCAGGACCCAGGACAGCTGGTAGAACACAGGGATGACGTGGGAATGGCGTGGGGGACCTTGGTGGAGCTCACATCCAGAGCAGCCGTCATCTGTCGGCTTAAGTTTACTCCAGGTGCTCGTGGGTACCGAGGCACACCGGAGGCGGTGCTGGGTACACGCCTGCTACTGAGGCTCTGCTGTGGAATGTGCTCACTGGTGGTGGTGGGAGTCACCTTGGGCATGCAGGGAATGGGTGGAGGGAGGTGACTCTCTCCCTCTACTCTGCCCCAGTGACACCTCACCTGCAGTACTGTGTCCAGCCCTGGAGTCCCCAGCATAAGGACACAGAGCTCCTGGAAGGGGTCCAGAGCAGAGCAACTCAAATGACCAGAGGGCTGGAGCACCTCCTGTATGAGGGCAGGCTGAGCAGGGTGGGGTTGTTCAGCCTGGAGAAGAGGATGCTCCCAGGGGACCTTAGAGCAGCTCTCCAGTCTCTGAAGGGGGCTACAAGAGAGCTGGGGGAGGGCTTTTGACACAGGGAGTAGTGAGAGGACAAGGGGAAAGGGTTCCAGCCTTGAAGAGGGGAGACTGAGGTTGCTGTGAGGGTGCTGAGAGGCTGGAACAGGCTGCCCCATCCCTGGCAGTGTTGAAGGCCAGGTTGGCTGGGGCCCTGAGTACCCTGCTCTAGTGAGGGGGTCCCTGCCTGTGCAGGGGGGTTGGAACCAGAGGATCTTTAGGGTCCCTTCCAGCCCTGGCCATTCAGTGTGTAAAGGATTTACCTGGTTTAGCTGAACTTCCATGAAGTAATTGCTTTCCCCTGATAGCAGTGGGGGAACTCCACGAGCAGTGAGCTTTTGTCTATGGAGGTTTGAGTGATGAGTAGGAAGCGGAGCAGCGTTCAGAGGGCTGTAATTGGAGTGAGTCAGTGTAGCAGAGTCATTAGGCATAGCCTCTGCCCAAGGACCCAGCGCTGGAAATGCAGCCCCTCACGTTCAACTTCCCTTTGCTCTTGATTACTTCTACTTTTAGGCAGTGCGGAATCGTTTGGAATCTGACAGTTAAATTACTCTTCTCCCCCGCCCCTGTTTCTGTGGCAGTGAAATCTGTACCTCGTTAGGTCTGTTGTAAACTCTGGGAAAGGGAATCATTTCATTCCAGAGCTCCTGATGTAAAGATCTTGAAAGCATCGCTCGGAGATGCTCGCTGGGGTGATGGGAGCCAGTCCGTGCTGTGTGTGGCACTGTGCTCGGAGAAGCTGGTGGTGTGGATCTTCTGCGAGCACCCAGCCAGGATGATCAATACAGAGCCATAAGTGCTCTGCTCTGCTGTGGGGGTTGATTCAGCTCAGAGGAGACTGTTGCCTTTCAGGGGTGTCTGGTGGGTGAGACAAGCCCAACGTGGGCATTCCTGTGAGCTGCCTCTCCAGCTGGGAGTCACCCAAGGGTTCCAGCTGTGGAGGGTGGTGTGGGTCCCCTAAACTGCGGAGTGAGCCCGTGCCCTGGACGTCTGACTGGAGTTGTTCCTGGGAGCTAAGAGCGTGCAGCCCGGTGTTGCCCTTGTGCTGTTGTGTTTTGTTGCTATGTGAGCGAAAGCAGCGGGCTGCTAATTTAGGTCTCGTGTGCAGATAGCGTTCTTCTCAACATAGGACCTTGACTAATCGGGCCCAGCCAGATCACTTGTTGAGCTGGAGGTTGCTGTGGCTGAATGGCTTCTTATTATAGTGTGAGCAAGACATGTGTCACAGCTCTTGTCTTGTGCATGTGTTGCCTGTAACATCATCCGATCTGACCAAGACAGAGGCGTCTTGAATTCAAACTTCCCACTCAAGGTGATGTGAGCAGTGGAAACTGGAGAGGGGCAAGGGGAGGATGCTACCGAAGGCTCTTGGGTGGCTCTGCTAGCTGGTGGGGTACGGTAGCATTTAGGGGTTGTCAGGGCTGGGTTAAGATCCATCAGAGGTGACTATGGTGAACCCAGCCGTTGGAGGTGGCTTTTGAGTCATAGCTTGTCCAGTTCTCTGTTGCCAGAGTTCCCGAGCCATGGAAGGGCCTGGGAGCTCGCTCGTTAGTACACAGCAGCTCAAGTTGAGCAGTGGGACAGTGTGTGATTAACATGCTGGTGTTCACCTCCAGTCCTGGTTACTGTCTGTGAGACTTCACCAGAGGAGAGGAAATTGACTGTTGGGACTGAAAAACTGCCGGTCAGCAAGTTGGTGAGAGGATTTCAGCGCTTGGATAGCCTGTGGCTACGCTGCTTCAGGGTTTCCTTTGAAACTAAGCCCTGTGTCGTGGTTAAATACCTCCTGATTGCTCGGAGGGAACACCGGATGGTAATTAGACTCAAGCAGCTTAATTGCAGGCTCCTGACTCGCGCTCTGGACCGGTCTGCGTATCATGGGAGCGGTGTGATGGAGTGAAGTGCTGGCCGAGGGCGCGCTTGGCTGTTGCCTGCCACCAGCAGACCCCGCATCCAGTGCGGATGCATGTGTCTGCTCACCTGATGAAGGCGCTTAGTTTGGAGCACGTAAGAACTGTAGTTAGCTGGACCTTCTAAAGATGACCTAGTCCACCCTGCTGCTATGAGCAGACTGCTCACTGCCCGTCTGACCTGACCTTGGACGATGATGGGGCTTTCACGCCTTCTCCGGGTGCCTTTTCCCAGTGAGGCACCACCCTCAGACGAATTCCTGGTGCCTGAACTCAGGCTGCTCCTTTTGTTTAAAGCAACTGGCTCTCATCGTGTTACAACGGGTCTTGGTACTGACTCTCTCTGTGTTTAGGAGGAAGCCCTCTTTTCTAGGCAGAGGCTGTGATAGTATTGACCTGGAGCTGCTGCTTCTCCAAGCTGAACGGCTCCCAACTTGGTTTCTCCTGACAGAAGAGATGCTCCAGCCCCCTGGCAGTTTTTGTGGCCCTCCTCTGGGCTCAGGTCCATGTCTTTGCACTAGTGACCCTAGAACTGGATGTAGTGCTCCAGGTGGGATCTAAAGAGAGTGGAGGCATTTACTAGAAGAGGAGGGAAGCAGTCCTGTCTCCAGTGTCCAGAGAGAACAGCCCGACCCCAACCCCCTTTCAGGTAGTTCTAGACAGCGATAAGGTCAGTCCTGAGCCTCCTCTCCTCCAGGCTGAATAGACCCAGCTCCATCAGCCTCTCCTTGTCGGGCTGACCTTCCAGCCCCCTCACCATTCCAGTTGCTCTTCTCTGGGTGAATTGAAGCCTGCGTTGTGCTTTGCTGTCACTCTTCCTACGAGTGATCAGTGGGATGAAGCCGAACTTAGGAGTAGAATTCTCTGCCTCCAGATAGCGGGGGCTCTTTCACTGGAACCCAGCCCTCTCTGCGGGCGCTTGCAGGGAACAGGTGGAGGGTTCTGGTCAAGGTGGCATGGTTGTGACTGTCACTGGACTGTGAGTGTAGGGGTGATTTCTGTGCTGAGTGTGGCAGAGGAAAGCCCTTCCTGTCACTCAGTAATGAATTGGAAAGCGACTGGAAAACAGCCCTTTCTGTGGCCAGATGTTTTCAGTGGAGCCCACAGCTGCATCTCTTACTGCCCTGTTTAGGGTCACTTGGTTGGTTTAGGTTGGACTGGATGATCTTTAAGGTATTTTCCAGCCTCATCAGCACTGTGAGACTGTGATACACCCCGCACACAGGACCCAGACTCCAGCGTGCCTCTCAGGGGTGCCCCTCGTTGGCCATCAGGACTCTAGTGGGAGAAGGTTCCGTGGACTAGCAGTGTACGTGTTTTTAAGCGACAGTGCGTGCGAGGAAGCCTTGCAGCTGGTGCGTGCTGCGCGTAAGGAAGCTGCTTACAATAGATGAAGTAGGTGCTTCGGTGACAGAACTGGGATCTGGGAACCCAGCAGGGCGACGGGAACAGCTGTGGAGCTGTTTCTTAAAATGCACGCTTAGCGCTGTGGAAGAAATGCGTGACACGTGGTGGGACGGCAGCCACTATTTATACCCAGTCCCCCATCCCCGGAGGAGCCGCTTGGGTTGATGAGCACTGAGGCTTTGGGGAAAAACCCAAGCCAATGTATCTGATGGGAGACATCGGCGCGGGAGCGTGCGCTGCCCTGGGGTGGTAGATGCCAATCCTACATCGAAGAACAACTTCTCGCGGGGTGCAAGCATGCTTACATCTGGAGCTCACTAGAGAGGGGCATGGAGAGCTGTTGGGCAGCTTGTGCGTGCCATTATTCCAGCACGGGAGGCACGTGCCCTTCACTAGTCTTCTGGCAGTGACACGGCAGGGGACCTCAGACCACAGGGCACCAAATGCCCCCCGTATGAAGTATTTCTGTGGTTCATCCAGATTAAGAATTGTCTAGGTGAGAGTGATTAAACGCATGCACTACTATCGATATCCAATTCTCAAGCTGTCTCAGCAGGAAGGAAAAGATTGTTTATAATTTGAGAGCCTGGAATGGGTTGCCCTGAGTTGCCCATGGGTTGCCCAGGGAGGTGGTTGGGACTCCATCCCTGGAGGTATTTGAGGCCGGGCTGGATGAGGCTCTGGCCAGACTGCTCTAGGGTGGGGGGGTCCCTGCCCATGGCAGGGGGGTTGGACTGGATGCTCTTTCCAGGTCCCTTCCCATCCCTGATGGTTCTATGATCCTCTGATTTGTCCGAACAAAGAGCAGCAGTGAGCGGGCAGTAGTACTGCTCTGTCTGGCTGCGGAGAGCAGCCTGGTCTGGGTTTGCATGCTCTGTGTCTGACCTTGGGAGAGGCAGGTATTGCACATGCAGCAAGGCCAGTCTCCCTGGAAAGACGCGTAAGAATTTGCCAGAGGGCATCCTGGAAAGACCGGCTGTGTTTTGGACCATCAAAAAGCCTGGGCCTCATGCCTTTTGGACTCTTCTGCATCGTCTCTTCCAGCCCTGGTCTGCTGGAGTTGAGTAGAACTGCTTGCAGCTGCCTTTTAGGCGGTGTCTTGTGTCTTAGGCTTCTGCTCCAAATCCTTGTGGATAACCTTATGATCTTTTCCTCCCTGCCAGTTCTCCACGTGCCCAGACTGGGTATCCGCTGGGGTAACCCCCGCGTTGCGCTGACATAGACAGCTCTTTGGAGCTGCCATCTGCACCACTAGCGCTGGGGTCTAACTTTTAAAACCCAGTCTCCTTGGTAACGGGAGCTGCAGACAAACCGAGGACTCTGCTTTCTGTGTCGGAGCAAGAGAAGGCCTCAGGAAGTCTATTGTGGTCCTTCAAGGTCCCCCTGGAAGAGTGGTGAGGCTCTGAGGGCTCTGGTTGTAGGAGGGCGTTCAGAGGCAGTCGTTTCTTCCACTGCTGTCTTGGATGTCAGGGAGGCTCTGTCGGGAAGCAGGCGTGCACCCCGCCGCTGTCCGAGTCACGGGGAGCCTCCCTGTGAACAGGACAGCTTCCTCTGGGCTCTGTGCCTGTGTCCGCTCAAGTCCCTGAGGAGAGGCGGCTGCGGGGTCGCACCCGTTCCTCCCGCGGATCGCGTGATTTATGCCCGAGTGTCTTCGGGCTCATGGTACAGGGACACAGAATCCCCGAGGGGCACAATAGGTGCTTCGATCTGCAGGGGCTCAGCAGGTGCTGCCACCCTCTGTGCCAGCTGGCAGAGCTGGGCAGGAGGCAGTGATAGTGAATAAAGGACAGAAGGCGGCAGTGGCCTCTCGTCTTGAAACTGGGCACTCGTTGCTGAGTTCCATCCACGGGTGACTGTGTCAGTGCGTGAAGAAGGAGCTGCTGTCGTGCTTGCAGTGCCTTCCAGACAGTGTGTGCCCTGAGTTGGCTGATGGAGACAGAGGGCTGAGGGTTGGTAACATCCTGGACGTGCCTGTGTGGGATGCTTACTGAGGGAGAGTGTGAGAACGCGGTGTTCAGTAGGGACTGAGCTCAAAGGATCTCTCCTCAGCTGTGGTTTCAGAATTGGCATTGTGCACAGGCAGGAGCCTGGCGCTGAAGGAAGCTGGCGTGCCAGACCTCACCTGACCACGGCACAGCGCTTCTGCAGCAGTTGTTGCTTGGTAGTGCTGGAGTAACACGGGCTCTAACGTCTCGCCCTGACGTGGGTCTCTGAGGAGCTGCAGGTAGTGCTTTCCAGTGATGGGAACAGCACTACTGGGTCAGCGACTGAAGAATGAGCTGGCAGAGTGCTAGAGAAGGGGTTTTGCTCAGCTGGTGAGCGTACGCGTCTTGAAGAACTCAACAGTAACTCGGTAAGTGGGCAACGAGAGACCCCTCAAACGTCACAGTAGGGTTGGCTTTTCCAGGTAGCATTTGAAATGGCTCTGGAAGACAGCCAGCCCTGTTCTTAATCCGTTCACAACGTGGCTGGCGTTGGCTGGAGAGCGGATGGTAGGCATGCGAGCTGAGCCGTGCTCCTAGCCCAATAAAGGGCGAAGGCTGCTCTGGCTAACAGGTGGCTTCAGCGTTCAGCACTGGCCCAAGGTGGGTGTGGAAGAACGTGATGGTCCTTCGCGTGGGTTAGCAGAGACAACGTGCCGGCTGCAGCCCAGCCCTTCAGGAGGATGGATGGAGCGTGTGTTCTTCTAGGCCAGGATGGGTGCGTCAGGACCAGTGTGTTCAGAGAAGGGGCCAAGTGTCAGGTTACTGATGGTTGGAGGAGAAGGTGACTGTGTGATGGCAGTGACACACAGGGAGAGTCTCAGAGCTTCTGCTGGGCTTGTAGCTACAGCTGCCCTCTCCAAGCTGGGAGCCAAGAAAACAGCAGTCCGGATGAGAGGGACCAGTTCAAACGAGCCCTTGGCTCAGTAACTGCCAGGTGCCTTCAGTGTGTGGTCAGGGTGTCTCTGTTTCAGCCGGATGACCCCAAAACCTTTGGATGAGCAGGGTGAGTGTTGGAGTGAAGGGGGATAGCTTGATCTGCCAGTGAGTTTTGCGTTGGTTAGAAACCAGGTAGCTGAATCGCAGTTGGGGAATCCAGCGCGATAGCTGCCTTCTCTGGAACTTGGTGTGCACCTTGAGGGGTACAGCGTCTGTCCCGAGAACCAGACTGTGTCATCAAGCATCATAGAGTCCTTAGGGAGTGGAAGGGACCTGGGAAGGTCATCCAGTCCAATCGCCTTGCCACAGAGGATCCCCTAGACCAAGTCACCCAGGAACACAGCCAGGCAGCTCTTTGAAAGGGAGCTGAATGTACAGGCACGTCCTCGCTGTGCTCCGGCGGTGCCTCTGTGGGGAGGGAAGCTCTGTAACCCTGCACGAAACCCCTAGTGTTTCTGACACAGGACCCCTCTGGCAAATGCTCTCGCTGTTAGAAATGAGAAAGGAGAGGAGGAGGCAATTTAGTCAGTTAAAGCTTTAAGGAAGAAGACGGATGCTGCACCAAATGGGTAGTGACGGCTGCTCTGCGCTGCGAGAAGGAGTCGAAGCTCTGTGCATTAATCAGCAGAGGAAAGAGTAAGGGCCCCATGTATCGCATGCGTAACTTCACGGTGGCAGAGGCTCTGCTCTTACTCGGGTCTAATGAAGTGCACACGTCCGGTGAGGTAGTGGTGATGCTGCAAACACACGGGTGGATGCTGGATGAGGAGTGCACAGCAGAGACTGAAGGTTTCCGGCTCACGGCTGTGAGAAGGCAGGTGGTTCTCTGTGCACTAGCTCTGTGGCAGCAAGGTGAGGAACAGGAGCTATTAGGAGGAGTGCAGCCTTGTTCCCTACTCGAAGCATCAGTGCTGTCAAAGGGTCTGAATGAATTATTCCTGCCACGTGTCTGAATAAACTGTCTCTTGTAGGTGACTCGCTCTTGCAGCCTCGAGTGCCAGCCCTGCTGTTGCTCTCCTCCAGACAGTAGGCTGTGAGTAGGAGCTGTGACGACTCGGAGCCTTTTGATGCAGTCTCTTCCTGTCGTTAGCTGTGCACACTCAGTAGAGCAGTTACCCCCAGATCTCACAGTGTGAGGGCTGGAGTCTCGTGCAGTACTGGCTGTACGGGGACATTAAAGCAGCAGTAAGGAAGGAGGGAATTATTAAGCAGCAGCGACTTGTTCCAGTTACTTGGTGCTTTTTGATCAGCTGCTGAGTGACTGCTTGACGTGGTCCATTTCCTAGGGTAAAGCGTGTGGAGCTGGAACAGCTAAGATGACAGGGAAACCTCCACACTAGCTTTTCAAACACCGTTCCGTGTGCAGTGGTGTCATCTCGTATCCGGTAGCCTTGGAGGAGAACCCAGAGAAGCACACACGTGCTTGTCTTGGCGGTGAAGCGTTCTTGTGTTCAGAATGCACACCTGGCTCAGAGGCAGGAGTGCTGCCTACAGACAGAAAGGGGTACCTGTGCTTTTGCTGTGGTCATACAGTTACCCAGCTGCAGTGCGAGGGTTCCAGGCATCGTAGCGCGTCGCATCCTCCTTAGCTTCTCCGATTCAAGGGGCCACAACAAGCCATTCGTAGAAGATGATGCTTGTGCTGTTAGGGGATGCCAGCATGTTCAGTACCAGTGCATGCCCTGGCATGGACCCTGCACGCTCTCAGCTGTGAGCACTGCACTAGAGGTAACGCTGGGTGATGAGGATGTGGTTTTCTTCTGTCTTGGTTAGACGACTGCTCCTGCTCAGGTGGCAGGGGCAGCGAGTGCCACAGGGCCAGCAAACAGAGGTAAGAAAAGGACAGGCAGTGGACCCAGTGGTGAGCAGAAGGCGGTGGGTTTAGCCTGAACTATCCTCTCTGGAGGCAGAAGCCAAACGCTGCTGTTAGGGCTGAAGGAACCTGACAACAAGGCAGTGCTGTGCTGCTGCTCGGCTGTCTGGGAGGGGTGTGAGGTGGGGAGCGCTCTCAGGAAATGGAGCACAAGACTAATGAGTGTTTATAAGGCTCCTGAGCTTTGGGAGGGAGGAGGGCTGAGAGAGTGAGGTGGCAGTGCTTTCACCTGGTTCAAGGGGGTGACTTGGAGTCGCTGGTTCTGCTGAAAATACTGGTAATGCAGGAATTAATCCAGAAACGAGTGACTTAGGGGAGTCCTGAGGAGGGCCACCAGAACCACCAGAGGGCTAGGGCACCTCTCCTACAAGGACAGGCTGACAGAGTTAGGCTGGTTCAGCTGAACGGAAGACTCCAGGGTGACCTTGTAGCAGCCTTCTAGTACCTGAAAGGGTCCTTGAAGGCTGGGGAAGAGCTCTTCACAAGAGCAGGGAATGACAGAGTGAGGGGGTACGGGCTGAGGCTGGGAAAGGGCAGATCTAGGCTGAACATGAGGAAAATAGGTTTCAGTCTGGGGGTGGGGGATCCCTGGAACAGGCTGCCTGGAGCGGCGGTTGAGGCACTGTCTCTGGAGTCACTCAGGGTCGGGCTGGATGGGGTTGTGGGCTATCTGCTCTGGTTAGAGATGGCCCTGCTGCTTGGGAGGGGTTGGACTGGATGACCTTTAGAGGTCTCTTGCAACCCTGTGGTCCCATCATGGTATTGTTAGTCCTCCTGACCAGACCTGTGCACATAGCACCCGGCTGGGTAATGCGCAGTGACAACTCGGCCGTGCTCCAAGTGCACGCGGAAGGAACCGGAGCAACTCGGTGGTAGCAGCCCCTACACATCCAGGTTGTTTGTGTGCCTGTGATTCTGGGGTGCAGAGTGCGTGCTCAGTCGCTTGCTGGCGTGGCTGTTGGTAGAAACCAAGGTGGGCTAGAGGTCCCTGCGGCTCAGGGCGTGCTGGTCAAAGCGAGCAGCGCGCAGGCTGGCTGTGGCCGGTTCGGGGGTGGGGGTACGTGTGTCTCAGAGCCCTTGCTCCCAGGGAGCATGCCCGATTATTTACTCTAATTTCTCGTTGTAACCAACGCTGTGGGAGGGAAGGAGAGGGAGCATAAATAAAACCGGGGCTGTAGCTAAAAGCGTTGACGCCGAGAACGCTCTCTGTGCGTTTGAGTAGCTTGTAAATCCCTGAGCTTAGCCGCTCCGCTAACGGAGCGTGAAATGAGCCGTGTCCTCGCGTATTCAAAGTGGCACGCATTAAACGCCCACCAGGAGAACCAAGGTGAGAGTCCGTTTGATCCAGACGGACGGTCGCCTCAGGAGCCTGTGGGCTGCCGTACACGAAGACTGAGTGAACAGATGAGGCAGTGCGGGCAGTGGCCAGGGCACAGCTGTGCTGCGCTCCGCAGCGGCTCGGGGAAGCTGAGGGGAAAGGTCTGTGTTTATTGTCTTAAAATCAGGAGCGAACCGGGAGGATTCAGAAGGTCTGAGCGCTCTGTTACTGGCACGTCCTGATCTGTGGAGGTGTTTCAGGGCAGCCTGGCTGTGGCCCTGAGTGCCCTGGTCTGGCTGAAAGGGGTGATGGCAGGGTCTGGGCTGGGCTGGCTGAGCTCAGAGGGCTTTGGCAGCCTCAGTGACTCTGTGATCTGTGAGTGGCTGAGGTTCATGGGTTCACCTGGAGTTAAGGAGACGTCAGTGGAAGCCTGACGGTTAGATCAGAACGGGTGGCTTGTGAGATGGTTGTAGCTCGATGAGGGAGGCTCATCAGAACCTTTCAGTGCTCTGCTGTGGCACTAACCGTAGGCAGTCTGCAAACCACAGGCTGGAGTCAGAATGGCCAAACAGAAGAAGTTAGCTCATGTTTGATCTGAGGCAGTGATGCCCTCTGCCCAAGCCATGTTGGCAGCAGGTGAGGAGCTTTGTTCCATGGATCCTTCTCTGGATTGAGTCCCCGCAGGTTTGGGATGCAGCGTCCGGTCAGTGACAGTGCAGGGAGTCTTGAAAACGCCTCGCAGCACCTGAGGGAGGGTCGGGGAGGAGGTAACAGCATCTTTGGGGTATGAACACATTGCTTATGTAATGACATTGGGAGAGGGGTGGCCTGGCTCTTCCCCGCTGGCCCGTGGTGTGATGCAAAACAAAACTCTACGTCCGAGCAGCCCACTTGAAGAGCTGCTGTTGCTGCTGGCTCCAGGGACCAGAGATGTTGCCTAAGCTTCCCCGTCCTGTACCAGCTGAGGTGAAATCAGGTTGCCTGTTGGCCAGGCGGAAGGTCACAAAAGGAGGCGAGTGTGGCGTTTGTCCTCTCAGCAGCCCTCGTGCGCAGGGCGGTTAGGAGAACCAGAGTAGGAACTAACTGAGCCGGGTTTGCCTGCCCCAGGAATCCAGGTAACGCCTCTATTGTTGTGCGTGTGGCATGAGTACTGATCCAAGGAGAATTCCTGAACTGGGGAAAACGCTTCCTGTCATTGCTTGGAGCTTTGGAAAGGCCCTGGATAGGGAGCGATCTAGGCAATAACCTGTAAGTAACGTCTTCCAGGACGTAGATGGGGTCTGGTCAGCACGCTGCCTTCTCCTCATAGGAGCACTGCTCATCAGGGAACGGGGGACAAATGATGGCACTGGGATGGGGTGATGGCACTGAGATGGGTTGCATTTCTGAGCACTGAAACGAGCACCAAGACTGGGGCAGCTCAGGCTGGAGGACGTGATTGTGTAGGTACAGGCATAAGGCACCAGAACCCCCACGTGGAGGTGGTGGTCTCCCAGAGCTCTGCTTTCAGTCGGGAGACAAGCTCGGGGCTGGTTCTGTGGGTTGCTGGACACAAAGAGCTTTGAGAGCCCTTGTCCTTCGTAAACCAGATACCAGAGGTATCTCTCTCAGGTTGGACAGGCAGAGGCCAGGGGCATGGAAGAGCACGCAACTCCTGAAGGAGTTCCTTCTCACTCCAGCTGTGAAAGGGAGAGGAGGGCATCCAAGGGAAGGGCATGGGCCATGCAGCCTACAACACCCGTGCGAAGCTGTAGATCCATTTTCACCACACAGTTCAGGGAGCCAGTAATTCCCTTCATTTAACAGGCTGTCTGCTCTTCCTCCTCTACACGGATGGATGTGCTCTTGTACGTACAACCCCCCTGGCAGGAGGGTAAACGAGGTGCTCTGGGTGGGTTACTAAGGGGTCTGTTGGCTCCTGACGCTGGGGAGCTCTCCCGCCTTTCATTAGAGGCTAACAAGCGACTGGGGGGCTTGGTTTGTTTCTGGGTAGCAAGGGGAAAGCACGGGGAGGGTGGTGGGCACAAGCAAGCGGTAGATACTCTGGAACCCCACCGGGAAACCAACTGCGCTGCCGGCAGGGCTGCGTGAGACCTGGCCTCACCTTCCCAGCTGCTGGGGCTTTTCCCCTGAAGTGAGAACTCGTGCAGAATCCTCCTGGACCCGTACTTGCCAAAGGCGTTTCACGTCTCCGTGCCCCTTCTCTCGCCGTTTCGGGGTGGGCAGCATAGAGTCGCTGCTGCTGTAGGGCTTAGGAACGGCGCGACGCGATGAAAGGATCTCGACTCGTTGCCGGCTTCCCTCAACCCTGGTGCAGAACCAAATGTCACCGGTTTCATGTGTTTGCAGGCAGTCTGAGATCGCTGCCCACAAGACATCTGCTGGGAGAGGAATTCTGTGAGCGTTCTCACCAGAGGAGTGAGCTGAGTGTGCGTGGCTAATGATGGCACCGTCTGCTGCTGTGTTGTCAGCAACATCTCCTGCCTGGGTGTAAATATTTTACACGAGCTGGAAAAGACAAAGGCTCCCTCGGCTCTGCTCTCACAGAGCAGCGGAGAGAAGCGTGGCTCGCATTTGGCTAGGTTGGCTAGTGAGGGGAAAGTCCAGGGCAGCTCGCTTCACAGAGCAGGAACTCTGCTGGCCTCCCGTAGTGTGAGATGTGGTCTCCATGGGGGAAGAGATACAGGGCCAGAGGGAGTAGAAGGTAACACAAACCTAGAGTAGCTCTGTCTCCAACAGGTGGTTCTTCTGGCTTCACAGGGGTGCAGGCTCAGGTTGGGGACCCTCACTGCGGTGATGCTGTTTGGATCGGTAAACACTGGTGGAGTCACCTGTTCAGGTGGCAGGAACATATTTTCCAGCAGCTGAAGGACTAGGGCTCCAAAGCCCTGGGCATCTTTAAGAACCTGGGACCTGCCAGGGCACAACCGCTCAGCCTGTGTAGGCGTCCTGCTTGCGTTCTGAGTGCCTACGTGTTCGCTACAGCGTCCCAAGCTTTGTCTTGGAGCCCTTGCTCGGCTGAGCGAGCAGGATGCGGGAGGTCCCACTTGAGATGCAGTTTCTAAAGCTGTGCCTGGGTAGCTGATACCTCACAAGAGATGAGGAGCTCAGGTGCTTGAGTCATCCTGTTAGTGGTGCTTGGAGCTGGCAGGAACGAAACCATCCTCTGCCAGCATGTGTTGGGCCAGCAGCATCCTGGGGGGGGGAGATCAGAAGGGGAGTGGTTAGCAGCTCAAGAGAGGTGGTTCTCCCGCTCTACTCTGCACTGGTAAGACCCCATCTGGAGTGCTGTGTCCAGTGCTGGGCCCCTCAGTTCCAGAAGGACACAGAGCTGCTGGAGGGTGTCCAGCGTAGAGCAACAGAGATGATGAAGGGAGGAGAGCAGCTCCCTGCTGAGGAAAGGCTGAGGGAGCTGGGGCTCTGGAGCTGGGAGAAGAGGAGGCTGAGGGGGGACCTCATTGCTGTCTCTCAATCTGTGAGGGGTGGGTGTCAGGAGGATGGAGCCAGGCTCTGCTCAAGGGCATCTGGGGACAGGACAAGGGGCACTGGGTGCCATCTGGAGCAGAGGAGGTTCCCCCTCAATCTCAGCAGGACCTTCTTCCCAGGGAGGGTCCCGGAGCACTGGAAGGGGCTGCCCAGGGGGGCTGTGGAGTCTCCTTCTCTGCAGACGTTCCAGCCCCGCCTGGCTGTGTTCCTGTGCCACTGGGTCTGGGGGATCCTGCTGTGGCAGGGGGACTGGACTGGGTGATCTTTCAGGGTCCCTTCCCATCCCTGAGGATTCTATGAAATTACCCTCACAGTTCTGTCAGCCAGTGCCTTTCCTTGTCTGTGTGCAGCTGGGGGAGTTGCTAACGTGTTGTGGACACAGAGGATGGTTTTTGCTCCCTGGTGCTAGGAATCCTCCAGAGGGGACCCTGGGCAGTGTGGCTAGCTGCTGAGTAAGAACTTGCTTCTCTTTCTGCATGACGATGCAGAGCAGTGCTCATGGAGTGCTCCTGTAGAGCTGTCCTGGTGGATTGACATGAGATCCTCGGGGTAGGATCCAAACTTGTTCTCAAGTTCCATCTTTGTAGAGTCTTGTTGCACCCCCTGCAGTTTCTCTAATGCATGTGACTGTAGGTACAGTTGTCTGCTGCAAGGCCTCGTGAACCGCACTCCAGTGCATCTTCTCTTGCCTGCGTGGTCTGTGGTTCCAGCTATGGTCTCTTGACAGCAGACGCCAGTTGTCAGTAGCAGGTGCTGCTTGCTGTCCTCCTCGGCTGAGTTGTGTGCTACCGGCTGAGACCTGTTCCCCATGGGGGAAGGAGGGTGAGGTGAGGTCCAGGACCTCACCTAGACCAAACATGGTGCTGTGTGCAGTCTCACTGCTCTGTGCACGTACAGGTCCCTATGAAGTGACCTGAGAGTGAGGTGTGTGATCACAGCGGTGACCGAGTCAAGAACAAACTGGAAGCACTGTGCTGCTGGGTGACGTTTGCGGCGTGACGGGGAGCGGAAAGAAAGGATGCCCTGAGCTCAGGTGTTGGGTTCTGCCCTGTGCTGGGTAGACGCAGGGCTTGGAACACCTTGACTTCGAATTGGTTTGGGGTGTAGCTGTCCAGAGGGCAGCCGTGTGAGTTGGTTGAGCTGCCCCCTGAGCACTGCCAGTGAGGTGGTGGGATGCAGCCTCGGTAATGTAATGACGTTCCAGAAACAGACTGCGCTGAAGTGCATCCCCTTTAACATCAGCCATCGCATAGTCCTGTAGCAGCCAGGTTGAGTAAGTGGTGCGAGGGGTCCAGCAAAGGCCGGGCCTCGTGTTGTGTGCACTGTCTAGTCTCCAGTAGGTCAAACTGGGACCATGTTCTCTCTGTCACTGTTGTTAGATTGATCTGTTCCCTTGGGATGCGTCAGTCGTGCACTAAGTCTGACAGCCTGATGCAGCTTCGTTGATAGGGCACTGAGGGCCACTGCCTCATCTAGACCTTGCCAAGAGTCATGCAGTTGCCAGCCTCGCCTCTTCCCTCCAGTGTCCGGCGTTGGCTGCCGGGTTAGCTGGTCATCCTTGTGCCTAGGTGTTTCCCACAGGTAGCTGTGGGGAGTTTGATGTTGGCGTGAACTACAGTGCCAGTGCTCCTGACCTGTGGCTGCAGCCTTTCGAGACAGGCTGAGCCCTGCTCTTCCTTGTGAGGCTCATGACACAGAAATCGGGGTCCCCCCGCTGTGGAGGCCGGTGATGCTTGTGGAGGGCAGGAATGGATTCAGTGGCCCATCCTGGCAGCATCCTCCGGGAATTCTGTGGCACTGCTTTCAAGCCAAAGAGATGAGGGAGAGGGGGCTGCCGTGGGGTTGTTGGGTGCCGGTGGGCATTGTTGGTGCCGCTGTGGTTGACGGGGGATCCAAAACAGAACCTAGGCAGACTTGGAGCTCAGAGTAGATTAAAGTGAAAGACAGGGCTCAAGGATGCCTAGCGAGGGAAGACTGCAGACGTGGTACAGTTCTAAGGACAGAGACCCCCTTCTCATGCTAATGTTGCCCATAATGAAGCAGTGTGGGAACAAAAGTACAGTGGGCATGCCTTGACGGAGCAGGGGTGGCCTGGAGCGGGCTGAATAGTGCTGCTCTCTATGGGATGCCAGGCAGCCCTTCAGTCCTTACTGCTCCCGCAAGAGCTCTCGCTAATCCTGCGCTGGGAATTGTTTTTCTAAATCGCTGCTGGGACTTGGGTTTTATTGTAGTGGAGCAGGGCAAAAGAGCCTGGGGTCTGCTGCTCGGACAGATGGCTTGTCTCTGCGCAAGAAGGGCGCTTTGTGACGGGCATCATGCTGCAATTGCTGCTGACACCGGTCTGCGCCAGGGCCAGCGCCCTCGGAGAGGCTCTCTGCTGTGTAATTCCTGCGCTCTGTTCCCAGCTGGTAAAGCAGCCTGTGCGGCCCTGGTACCTCTGTGACTCTCTTGTCTTAACTTCTCCAAGCTGCCCTTGACAAGCTTTTCAGTCGCCACACAGCCGTGCCAGTTGTGCCAACGCTGTGCGGCAGGAGCCCGTGCATGCGGTTGCGGTGGTGTCAGACCATAGGCTGGGCACGACGGCCCTGGAGGTCTTGTCCAGCCTCGATGGTTCTGTGACTCTCTGGCCGCCAGCACCTGGGGTGTCAGGATTTGCTGGAGTCTTCTTCCCGACAGGAGCTGTGTCGGAGAGTCAGTAGTGAGTGGTGCGGATGGGGCTGGGCGGCTTGTGAAGCGCTGAGACGCGCGGGGGATGTGCGGTCAGCGTAGCCGTGTTTCTCCTTCCAGCTCCACCCTGAACCACGTTGGATTTGCAGACAGAACACTGGGAGGGCAAGAGGGAAGAGTTTTGCTCAGTGACAACCTGAAGCTCTGTGGAGATGCCTGTGAGCATCAGCTGGGGGTTGCACCAGGGCAGTGCCTGCGGAAAGCCCACAGGGGTCCCACCGTGCTCCCCGCTCACACTCGGTGTGCTGTGTGTTGGCTCCAAGAGCGCTCAGGAACAGCAACCCAGTGGCTGCTGGAGCCTGCAGCTTTGTGCTGGGAGCCGTAGTGTGACCTGTCCTGTTCTTGAAGCCTCTAGTTATCATGAAGCAGGGGGAGCCTCGTGTCTCGGAAACTCCTACCCCTCTTCTGTATTGGGCTGAAATAGCCAGCAAGGGTTTCTCCTGGCACTCTCGGTGTCGTTCCCTTGGGTAGCTGGAAGGAAAAGGGCTCTTGGCATGCTGGACTTTCACGAGTGGAAATTACTGGGAGCTGGTGAACACCCAGGCACCCATTACCAGTCCCGACCAGCAGGCACTCTCAGCGCCTTCCTGTCACAGCAATCCAAGCAGCATCCCTGTCCATGGGGTGCCAGTGGGTGGTCAGGCAGTCGATATCACCCGAAGAGTGAATGCGGGAGAGCCTCGTTCGTTCTTGTAGCTGCCCTGTTGGCTGATGGAGGAGTGAAAACCCTCTGGTATCGAGTAGCTGTCATTGCTGTGCGGAGACCCCAAGCAGCAAATGCGCTGCGCAGCCGCGTGCTGGCGGCCAGGGCTGGGGCGGCTGCCTCTCGGGAGGGTTTAGGGAGAAACAAACGGCCTAGTGTCGGGGGTAACTCCCCAGGGCAGGGGAGAGGTGTCAGTTTGTGCTGGCACCTGGCAGTACCCCGTGCCTTTTGAGCACTGTCTGCTTTGTTCTGGAGGGTTCATTTACCCACAGTGTTCTGTCTCGAACCCAGCTGCTTCACTGGCTCTGTCCTGCGAAGAGGGTCCGAGTGATCCGGACGCTGGTGAACACAGACATCAGGACTTGCAGTACAGAAGGAGCTGTTAGCATTGAGCGCTTGTGTCGAGTCAGTTGGGGAGGGCTCCCCCCTGGATGAGCCGGGTGGGCGCTCTGGGGAACGCGTGGGCTCAATAGCTGCCCGGTGTTTGAACAGAGAGAGCAGCTTGGGTTTCAGCCCTGGAATCCCTGACTTTCCTTGCTCGTGTGGTCCCAGGAGGCCGTGTGGTGCCGTTAACTGTGAACAAGGAAGCATTAGTCTGGTGGCTTGAGCAACTCGGGAGATGAAATGAGACAGAAGCTGTCTCTGCAGGTGGGTTAACAGCTGCTGCCGAGTGCCTTTCTGTTTTGCTATGTCAGAGCGAGCCTGGGAGATGAGGCTGAGTAATTGCCAGCGTCACGTAAAGACTGGCGAGCAGCGGGAGAGATTTGTTCTGGTTCTCGTGAAAAAGATTGATGTTGTGTTTGTTTCTGCAGACTTGACATCGAGAGAGGCAAACATGCTTGTCTGGCTCTTTCCTCCTGTTGATTGAAACCTTTAACGCGCTACAACAAGGGAAGAGAAGACATCGGGGCAAAGCCGAGGGAGTCAAGGAGGACTTGAGGGGCTGTCGATGTCTTGGATGTCACCATGAATCTGTGAGTAGGTAGATGAAGCAACACTCCGGTGTTTTCATTACCGATCAGTTTGTTTTAAGCTTAGTGCTCATCTTTCAGCTCTCCTAGCTGTTCATGAATGCCCATTCATACACATGCTCTCCTGTCATGCACCCACTTCTCAGGCACCGGGGGCCTGCCCTGAGACCCAGACTTCACCTTGTAGGTGCCATTCAGTCAGAGGAGTGCAAGGAAGCAAGGCAGGTAAGGAGTGCTCTGTCTCCTTGAGGGTGTTGGACTAGATGACCTCCAGACGTCGCTTCCAAGCCCTGTCGTTCCATCCCATTCATCCTTGGTAACCGTGCCAGGACTGCTCCGTTTTGCTGCTCCCTTGGGACGGCAGCAGCACGGCCCTGTGCTGCTGCTCAGAAGAGCCCTTTCACAGCCGGCTCATCCCGGCTTCTCACCCTCTGCCTGCCCGACGCAGCCCTTCTCCTGGCAGACCCTTTCCCAAAGGTTTACCTTTAAAAATCTCCTCAACCTGTTGGTGTTTTCTGTCAGCTCTGGATGCTGAAGTAGAAGCTGATGGTGATGGAGACTAGGTCACTGAAACCTATTCCACGAGGTTTAGGCTAGCCCAGGAGGAGCCTGAGCGCAGCTGTGTGAGGAAGGCAGGCTGTCTGCAAGAACACACTCCGCTCCTTGCGCAGTCTCTCCAGCTCTTCCCATCTTGGCTGGAGGTACTGATGCCTTCTGGAAGGACAACCTTGGGTAATTCTCATCAGCACCCTCAGCAGGTGAAGGACTTATCGTGGCAGCTCCTGGGTTTCACAGAGTGGTTGTAAGCAGCCTGCAGAACTGCTCTGCTAGCCCTGAGCTTCATCCTCAGCGGTGTCTTCCTTCTCGTCTCTTGCCTCTCGCTATGCAATTAACCTGATTAATTGCACTCAGGTCCTCAGCACAGACAGCCTGTGCAGGAGCACAGCCTTTTGGCCTCTAGAGTAGGCTCTCATTCCCGTTGGCAGTATGCAGGGACGCGTGGGGAGCAGCAGGATCTCTCATGTATTTACAGAGCTCGCAGTGTGGAGCGAGCCTTTTCAGATGAGGCAGCGGGAGCTCTGTGCAGTGTGTCTGAGCTGCTGTGGCTGCACGATGATCCAGTCCTGCTCCGCTGGGGGCAAACCGTAAGTGACTGTACTGCTTAGACTGGAGAGGGGTCCTGGTGGGATGTGTGCGGGTGATCCCCATTGTGCCTCTGCGGGTGTCGGCAGCGGCTAACGGCACGGGCACAGAAAGCTCCCTGCCTTGACTCTGGTTCCAGCAGGAGTCCTGGGAGGCAGTGCTACTCCCTGGGAAGGTGTCTCCAGGAGATGAGTGTGAGGCTGAAGGATTTCCACAGCTGAACTAATTGGTGCTGAAGTCTTAGAGCTTAGACCCGAATTTGCAAAGATGACCATGTGTCGTTGCCTCCTAGCGAGTAGCCAAGTACCCCCTGAGTGGGGGCTGAAGATGCTCTTTAACCTGGGGTTTGTGTCAGTCAGCTGTACAAACGGAGCCAAAGAGCCTTGGTGGCCAGTGCACTACTGGCTTTGGGGGTCTGGTAAACGAGCGCCGAAAAAAGAGGAGGCTGAAGCACAAACGAGAGCTGGCGGGAGGGTGTGAGAAGCAGGGGGTGACTTCAGCAGCGGCAGTTGGATGGTGGAGCTGTGAGGGTGGCTGTGCGGGGGAGCTGGCAGCTGCTGTCTGGCCTTGCTGGATGACCGTATTAGGGCACCGCCGGTTGGTGTACAGGGAGGAGTGAGAGGCAGAGGAGGGTAGTGTTTGCTGTGCTTGCTGCACAGCAGGCAGCGCAGAGATCACAGTTCCCCGGTGGAATCCCCGAGTGACTTTGTGTCTGTGCTTCTGTAGTGCCAGAAGCTAGCAGCACCCCAGCCTGAAATAGATGTCTCTTACTCTGCTGCTGTGTATACAAAGCGCTCCTTATTGCCAGGAAGCTCACGGAAACGTCTTGGTGAAAAGGCCTGCGGTTCTGAGGCCGTGGGTACGAGAAGGAGAGGGGATTGTACGCACCGGAGAGACTCGGGTGCCCTGCTGCGGCGCACGACTGCGGGCATCGTGAAGAGTTGCTGCTGCAGCGTGCCCGCTCGATTGTGTTACTGTTCATGAACTGGCCCTCAGGCTGACTAACTGTGCCAGGCGGTGTCATCGCTGCGTGTACCTCGCTTGCCACGAGGGCTACTATTTGATATTTATGTGTAGTAAATGGGGGGGGGAAATGGCTTCTAATGCACAGGCAGCTTCCCTGAGCAGCCCAATTGCAGGTGGAAAGGGTTTATTGAGCCGTGATTCCAGAGGGATTCCAGAGGCATCCACAGCAAGGGGAACAGTCAGCCAAATCAAACAGCCGTCTAAGCCTGCCGATGAGCCCGTCAGGGCGCTGCGTTGGGGCTGTGAGGGGGTTCACTGCCTGTTCTGATGGCTCACAGGAGCGAGAGTTAACGTCGCAGTGTGAGCTCGCTTCACTGATAAGAACCTCTAGAATCCCTCACTGCTTTTGTCCTGGGTTAACACCAAGGTGCTCCACCTTGGGTTTGCCCTCTCCTCCAGGGAGCGTCGCTCCTTCACCAGAGACAGGCACTTAGGTGCTCCTACCCAGCCCTCCTCCCAGTGTGGATGCGTGAGTTCAGCAGGGACGAGGAGTAGATTGCTTTCCCTGGGAACTTGGAAGTGCTCTGCTCCCTTCTGACTCGTGGGCGAGCAGGGTTGGTTTATCTGGGCAGCTCATCCTAGCAGGTGAACAGCACAGTCCCACCAGAACCCGGCAGAGCAGCGAGTGGAACCGCTTCATGCAGCTGGAATCAAACTGGAGGGGGACTTGTGGAACCTGCTGGGGCTGTGATTTCAGAGGAAGGGAGTGACGACCCAGGAGGATCCTCCTCCTGGCAGTACTTTTTGTTCAGAAAAAGCAACTGGAGTTGGGGGGGGGGAAACCCTTCAGTGGAGAGACGGCAGGAGCACTGCGTCTTCCTCTAGTTCTTCAGGCCTCCGTGTCCATTCAGCTGGAGAGCGTCCTACTCTTCTCATGAGAAGGCTCTCCTACGCGCTGTGTAGGAGAGAGCTAGTGTGAGAAGCTTGCCTTGTGCTCCTAGCATTCGTTCCTCCGTGGGCTGGGTCTCCAGCTACCTGTCACGGATGCAGGACTGGGAGCTGAAGAGGCAGATAAACGTTCTGGAAGCCAAACGCAGGCAGGTCCGGTCCGCAGCACTCAGCACGTGTCGGTAAGCGCGTGAGAAGAGAAGGTGGGGTGCCAGGACTGCCGTGTGATTGATTCCCAACAGGCAGAGATCGTCTCTGCTTGTGATACCCATGGAAAGGAGCAAACGGACTGCTGCAGGGCCACGCATTTCTCCGCGGAGAAAGGCATGGAGGTCCCAAGCAAAAGGCAGTCAAAGGCAAGCTGAATGTTGCTTTCAGTGCCTCCTGTCACCGCTTCTGCAGGCGGTGACGCTGGGAGAAGAGTTTTACAACAGGCAGCTCTTAGTGCGAGCAGCTTCCCTTCTGCTGCAGCAGAGCACTCGGCTGCTGACAGGAGCGGCCGTTCAGTCCCTTCTCCCGGGCATCCAGACACGGGCAGCACAATCCTCCCAGCCGCTTGGCACGCGGAGGGTTTTCCGAGGGGGCACCAGGCGAGGCTGGGGAATGGAACTTGTTTCAGAGACGGGGCTTGCAGTTGGTGCTCGGGAGGCGTCTGTGCCTGTTGCTAGGTTTGCCTTTCACTGCTATGACAACCGCCGGGGAGCCGGGCTCAGGGGGAGCCGGCTGTGCATCCCAGGGGACTTGGTGTCCTTGGGGTTAGTGGGCCGAGGCGGGCAGGCCGTCGCCCGGGGCTCTGAGCAGAGACAAGTGTTTCAGACCCTTCAGACCTTCCCGTCAGTCTCAGTCTTGCTTTCCCCAGGGACTGAAACTGATAGTGGAGGCTGGACAGGCTCTCACAGTCGTCTTGATGGAAAAAGAGCAGCACAGGCAGGAGTCTGCACTACCCAGCGGGTGGGGGTTGAGTCTTGGGAGTGTGGGACTTGCCCAAGCCTCGCGTCCACCTCGCCAGGAGGTCCCGAGAGGAGCCCCAGCTCAGGAGTTTGTGTCACCCTGGCTGGACACGGGGTTCCCAGAGAGAGCACAGCCTGCTTCCGAGTTTCCTCACGATAGTTTTCACTCTTAGCTCTCTTCTTACTCTGCCACTGCGGGAAAGGATGAAATCTGTTAACAGCAGGCATCTGCGATCAACAGCTCCTCCTACTTAAAATCTGTCTCCGAGCTTCGCTTTTTGGGTGTCCGTCCTACACCCGGCTCCCGCCAGGGTTTCTGTCAAACCCAAGCGCAGTCGCCGTGGTGCCGCGCGCAGGGCTCTGTGCAAGGTCGGGAGCTTCTGCGGCCGCCGGCCCGGTGACCGGGAGGGAGTGAAGCCTCCTGGCAGAAGCACAAACGTAGGTTCAGCGGAAGCTGAATGAGGGGTTCGCTGGAGGGGTGCGCGCACGGCTGAGCTCTCCCCGCTCGGGGGAATCAACCTCCCGCGGTCACTCTAACTTAGAATGGGGTGGAATCGTCACGCTCCAAGGATACCCCCGCTCACAGAGTGAAGCGCACGCCAGGCTGTGCTGAACGAGGCGGTGACTTACCCGCAGAAACAGAGTGCGCTGCGCTGCTAGGGGTGCTTGGATTGGGTTCGATTGGATTGGATTCACCCCCGTTTTGCATGGGGTTCTAGGAGAGGTTTGACGGCCTTCGTGGCAGGAAGGCTCCCATTGCTCTCTCTGCTGCTGGCGTTCAGAATTCAGCTCAGCTGGGAGGGCTGTGCTGGGCCATGAGCAGCGGTCCTGTTTCCAGGTACTCTTCCCCTGCCTCTCCCTGTGGTTGTACTGGATACCAGCGGCAGTTGGAGCCGAGAGGCAGTGGCAGTTGCCGGCAGTGTTGTCCTGGTTTCTGTGTTTGAAGACAGACAGAGGGGGTTTAATTGCTGCCAGGCAAAATGACCAGGGAACCGGTTACCTTATCACGGGGACGTGAAAAGGATGAGGCTCTTCGCCTGGGAGCAGAGGTGTCTGGAGGGCTGTGACTGAGGCGTATTGAGTTGCTGAAGGCAGGAGATGAACTTGTTAGTCAGGATGTTATTGACTAAACATCACCGCCGAAGAGCTGGGAAATGGATTTGCAGGGATTAGCAGCGGAGTGCTTTTTACACGGGAGCTAGCAGGCTTCGGGGCTCGCTGGGGGCAGACGCAACGCGAGCAGAGGCCGAGCAGGATGGGCAAAGCGTGGGGACGGACTGGTGCGTCAGCAGGTGAGGGACGCGCAGGGATGCGGCTTTTGCTCTGATCCGCTTCTCATGGGTGCAGGTGGAGCACAAGAGTAGTGAGCGGTGGGTTGTGCTGAGTATGGGGTGTCCTCCTGCCACTGGGTCTGGTCAAGGCTCCTAACCCCAGTGAGAAGAGCTGTTGGCGAGGAGCGGGCCCTAAGCTGCTTGTTGGTGTGGAAGTAGCCTGAGCTCAGCGGTGGAGTCCCCATCCCTGGAGGGGTTTAAAAACTGAGTAGCTAGAGCACTTGAGGCTGGGGGCTGGGGAGCTGCTGGGGTGAGAGCTGGATTTGGTGATCCTGGAGGTCCTTCCCAGCCAGGGGTCTCTTATGATTCTCTGTTCATTGGGGGGGGGTTACTGCTTGCACAGTGAAGATTTGCTGATGGCAGTAGCGTTCCCTTGGCAAGAGAGTTCAGTCTGATGCTCGAGTCCTCAGTTTCCATCTCTTAAGCATCGCTGGTGCTGTTAAGCTACAACAAAACCCATCTGAGAGCGGTGACGTTAGGTGGGTAGCGAGCAAGGTTAGGTACCGAACAAAAGACGTTAGCACAACTCGAAACGTTCCAAGGATGGAGAGTGTACTGCTGGCTTGAGCGGAGATTGCAGAGGGTCACGGTTGTGGCCCCGTGATGACGGTGTGGGTGCCATCCAGGGTCTGTCAGGGGACAAATTATTTACCAGCACAACAACAGTTTGCATTTACAAGGCTGGTACTTGACGTGAGCCCCGCTAGATGTGCTAGTGAAAGGAGCTGAAATAACGTTGGGGCCTGCCTGCTCTGCCCTTAGATGTAGGCCATCCACGATCGATTCCTAAAATAACTTGAGTATCGCCGTGAGGGAGGCTGTCAGGCTGTGCTCGGCCTCGCAGCCTGCTGCGTTTCAGCACGGCTTCAATAAGCTTTTAGATCATGGCTTTAATCCCAGAGATTTTGAAGCAGCCCCACGGTGTCTTTTACAGTACGGGAGCGCGAAGCAGCTGTTGAAAATAGAATGCTGCGGATGAATGGGCCCCTCTGTCACGGGCGCGGGGCTTGCTGCCGTTTCCCCCTGAAAACGCACTTCCCTTGCTCGAGAACCGTGGGTCGGTGGCAGTGTGTGGCTTAAATAAACTGTGAGGAGCAGCAACAGGGCCTGGCCACCCACGGCTCAGCTTCCAGTCATCTTCAATCTGTCCCTGTCACCCGCTCCCGAGCGTAGAGCTTGTGCTCGCAGAGCCGTGTGTGCGGTGCAAGCGCAGAGCTGAACCGGTGCCTGCAGGCTTGGCATCTGTCGGGCAGAGCTCGCAAGCTCTCAGTCTCCTGCCTGGGAGACACAGGTGGAGAGAAACCCAGGTGTGAACGAGCTGGACCCCTGTTTGACGGGAAAGGGAATGGGGGAGCGTGGAAGCGATAAAACAGGGTCTGCTGGGGCAGGCGGTGCCGTCTTCAGCCCCTCGCCAGTTTGCAGATTGCAGTGTCCCAGCGTTTTGGCTAAAGCCTCGGGAATTCTGCTGAGGAAGGGCTCTGTGCACTCGGCAGGTGACCTGCAGCCAGGAGGGCTGGCTGAAGGGGGGAGCTGGAGACCCTCAGGAAGGGAGAATGCAACTGTAGGAGAGGAGTGTGTGTGAGAGTGCTGGATTGCTCCCCGAGCAAAGGCTGGCTCTCCCTGGATTGCCCCCCGAGCAAGGGCTGGCTCTCCCTGGATTGCCCCCCGAGCAAGGGCTGGCTCTCCCTGGATTGCTCCCCGAGCAAGGGCTGGCTCTCCCTGGATTGCCCCCCGAGCAAGGGCTGGCTCTCCCTGGATTGCTCCCCGAGCAAGGGCTGGCTCTCCCTGGATTGCCCCCCGAGCAAGGGCTGGCTCTCCCTGGATTGCTCCCCGAGCAAGGGCTGGCTCTCCCTGGATTGCCCCCCGAGCAAGGGCTGGCTCTCCCTGGATTGCCCCCCGAGCAAGGGCTGGCTCTCCCTGGATTGCCCCCCGAGCAAAGGCTGGCTCTCCCTGGATTGCCCCCCGAGCAAGGGCTGGCTCTCCCTGGATTGCCCCCCGAGCAAGGGCTGGCTCTCCCTGGATTGCCCCCCGAGCAAGGGCTGGCTCTCCCTGGATTGCCCCCCGAGCAAAGGCTGGCTCTCCCTGGATTGCCCCCCGAGCAAGGGCTGGCTCTCCCTGGATTGCCCCCCGAGCAAGGGCTGGCTCTCCCTGGATTGCCCCCCGAGCAAGGGCTGGCTCTCCCTGGATTGCCCCCCGAGCAAAGGCTGGCTCTCCCTGGATTGCCCCCCGAGCAAGGGCTGGCTCTCCCTGGATTGCCCCCCGAGCAAGGGCTGGCTCTCCCTGGATTGCCCCCCGAGCAAGGGCTGGCTCTCCCTGGATTGCCCCCCGAGCAAAGGCTGGCTCTCCCTGGATTGCCCCCCGAGCAAGGGCTGGCTCTCCCTGGATTGCCCCCCGAGCAAGGGCTGGCTCTCCCTGGATTGCTCCCCGAGCACGGGCTGGCTCTCCCCGTCCCTGTGTTGTGTCCTGAGTGCAATCAAGGTCCCTCTCGGGAGCTTGGGACCCGCTCGGCTCTCCTTTCCCGTCCCGGTGTGCTGACCCCACGCAGCTACCTGCTGAAGGTCTTGCGTGGTTTTGTGGTGGAGGCTCCGGATCTCCGTGTGGGAGCGGGAAGGGGTGGTGACCGCTCGGCAGAGCAGGGAAGGAGGGCTGCGGTTACCCTGGGCTGAGCCGGCAGCGCCTGGGGCTGCTCCTGCGGGGAACAAAGGAGCTCCCGCAGAGCCGTTTGCTTTGCGTTGCTCCCACAGCAGGGCCATCGGGAGCTGATAGCCCTTCCTGCTCTCTCTGTGTCCCGGGGGTTGCAGACTAAAGCAGAAAGCACCGCAGCGCCTGGGGAGGGAGCGGTGTGACCCCGCATCCCCTTCCCGTGGGCAGCGCCGCCCGGGAGGACGAGCGCATCGCAGCCGACAGCTCTGGTTGTCTCAAAGCCTGTGCCTGGGCCCGATGCTCGGCTGAGGCTGGCAGAGTTGGGAACTGCTCAGAGCTGGAGCAGGGACATGGGTTTTGTGTCCCCTGCCCAGCAGCGAGCGCCCTTGGAGCGCAGGGCACTGCTTGTCTGCTGTGAGAGGTGGAAGCGAAGCCCCTAATGAGCACAGAGCCCTCAGGGGGAGCAGGCGGAGGGGGGGGAGAGTGGATCGATAGTTCCATCTTTTAGCGATCTCTCCTTAGGCCCCCGTCTCGAAATAACCTTTTATGTCTTTGCCTCCTCCTAGAGACATTAGTTCATCTTCAGCCTCTCAAGGAGAGGCAGAGCAGTGCTTTAGGGCTGCACTCGGAGAGACTGCTCTAGCCCTGCGGGAACGCTCGCTCCTGGTTCTAAATCACAAGTCAGGTGGAAGGGAGTAGGATGGAGGGGGTGGTATCTTTGCAGAGCTGTTAAACCTGACAGCAGCCTCAAGATAAATTAAGTAATTGATCAATACGTTAGTGAATTAAAGCAAATAATAAAATTAAGTAAATAATCCAGTACTAGAATTAAGTAGTAAGTAATAAATAAAACAAATTAAGTAAATGTAATTAGTTCTTTTTGAGAGGACTCAGAAGTGGTGAGTACTACAGCCTGAAAAAGTAATGCCTGCGTTCAGATAAGTGATCGGAGCCAGTCTAGTGTTTAAACTCTGATGCCAGGTTTGGTTCTGCCTTAACTTCAAGTTAGATGATCTGAGGAATAAGCTAGGAATCAGCCTGTGTTCACCCGGCTGGACACAGCACTCCAGATGGGGTCTCACCAGGGCAGAGTAGAGGGGGAGAAGAACCTCCCTTGATCTGCTAACCACCCTCTCCTGATCCCCCCCAGGATGCTGCTGGCCCTCTTGGCCACCAGAGCACATTGCTGTCCCATAGTCATCCTGCTGGCCACCAGGACCCCCAGGTCCCTTTCTCCTGCCCGTAGGTTTTTAGAGAGGAGATAGAGTAGTCTGCAGTCTCGGTTCCTCTGCCGTTTTCCTCTGAGGATTTCCCTCCTCAGCACCCGTTTGCGTGCAGCTGGCTCCCATTGCAGTTCTGGCACCGAGTGAGATGCCCCGCTTCCAGGAGTGAGGGATGCTTCGCTCCTGACCCTCACCCCGCGCGCTGCGTCGTAATGAAAACAAATGATCCTATTTGCTCTGCGTTCACAGAGCGAGGGCAGGGGGTTGAGGGAGAGGTGTAGGACTGAAGCAGTTTCTGTGGGCAGAGCAGTTACTGGCAGTCGCTGTCAAATCTGGAACTCCTCGTGTTCGTCCTCTGCTTCTGGAACCTTTCCGTGCGGGCAGTCGCACCCCAGCTCCACGTGAAGCGACCGGTGCTCCCAGTTGCTGCGTGTGGAACCTGGCGGTGATCGGTGACTCTGGCTTTTCCTGCAGACTTGGGCCAGGCAGCTGGAAACCAAGGCATGTTAGTCACAGCAGCCTGGGGATAGAGCAGAGCTTTTCCGTTATGTCTCCCTGCTGTGCAGCTCGGGCACTCCTGTCACTGCTTTGCTCACGTTGGGTCAAGTCTGGACAGCTCTGCCACTGCAGTGAGGCAGGGACCCCAAACAGAAATCTATTTGCCTGACTCAGAAAGATCGGTCCCTCTTTAGGTGCCTGTAGCTGCAGACGTGCTGCAGGGCTCTCCAGCAAGCGTTCTGTTGGTGACTGCGTGAGGATGCAGAGCAGGTTTCCCTCAAAGCCTTTAGTGATGCTTGGGCTTCTTCAGCCTTGTGGTTCTCGATGGCCGTAACTCGCAAGAGGAAGGAGCTGAAGTTTAGCCCAGGCTGGGGGGGTTGGGTGGGGGTCAGTTTGTCCAGGTGGTCAGCTCTCTGCTGCTCTTGTGTCCTCAGCTTTTCCAGTTCTCTCTGGATGGAAGGCAAGAGCTCCCTTTGATAGCGGCAGTGCCAGCCAGCTGTGCGTTTCACAGGTTACGGAGTGGAACAGCAGAACCCGTTCTGCTCTTGGTTTGGGGGTCGAACAATTTCATCTCGTGCTAGCTGTGGTCCGTCCCACCACCGCGGTGGTAACGTGCCTCTTGTTACTCCCCTGTGCATGGCAGACGGGCTCTTGGTACACACCTCGTGCACCGTGAGCATCTAGCTGAGGCTGCTGCTAACAAACTCCAGGGCTGTTTCCTTTACAGCCACCCAGCTCTCTGTCTGCAGGGATCAGAGGCTTAACCAGATGTTGATTAACTGATCCCATCTACAAAGTCAGCATGACTGATGGATGTAGCGCTTGCGGTTTGACTGCCTCCTCTACCAACCGACTACAGGCCAGACTGGATCCACGAGCTCCTAATTGTAGAGCCAGCACAGCTATAATAAATTGCCTGCAGCCTCACCGAGAGGCGTCTGTTGGCTGTTACCTTAAATGAACCTGATTGCAGGCTGCTCGTGCGCAGAAGCGGTGCCCCCCTGGTTTTGTCAGTCGGGTCAGACGAGGGAGCGTTGACTCTCGTGTGATTTGTGACCGGTGTCTGGGTCAGACAGACTCACACGTCACCCCTGTGGTTGGCAGGACCTGCAACAGCACGCGAGCCGTACCTACTTGACCAGGTGGCCAGGGCTGAGTGTGACCCATCGCTGGAGAAGAAGGGGAAGCTGCCAGTCCGAAACCTCTGCTGTTCCCTCTTGGGCTACATCGGTAGGAATCGCTTCAGCGTGCAGGTGACCCCGGGGTGGAAGGTGAAAGGAGATCCTTGTGTCCCCAGCCACGGATTTGATAGAGATGAGCAGACAGAAGACAGCGACTAGGAAATGATCCTGCTGTTTCAGTCCCGTCTTGCCACTGGGGCTGTTTGAGCATGGTGAGTGGTCCGGGTAGTTGTCGTGGGATCAAACCCTCCTGCTCGCTGTGGAGTGAAAGGTTATCACGGGGTGGTACTTGCTGCTGTCCTTCCCTGTTTAACACTCTGTGTCCTTGTCTGTCTAACAGTCTGGGGGGATCCCCGGAAAGTTCTTAAGATCTTGCTCCTCACCTGCTTAAAGGTGGCAAGTGAAAAAAATAGGTGGCAACGTGGAAGGTTTCTTTCACAGCAGAGCCTCAGGCTTTGAGTGGGTTTGAAGGTGGAGTGGAGTGTTCTGTGTAACCCGGACAGTGTGGCCTTTGGTTCCGGCTGGATGCATGGGTGTCAGAAGCAGCTGTTCGGTTCCAAAGGGAGAGCTTTGAACAGAGCAGGTTCCCTCTCAATCTCAGCAGGACCTTCTTCCCAGGGAGGGTCCCGGAGCTCTGGAACAGGACAGAGAGGGGTGTGGAGTCTCCTTCTCTGGAGACATTCCAGCCCCGCCTGGCTGTGTTCCTGTGCAACTGGGTCTGGGTGATCCTGCTGTGGCAGGGGGATTGGACTTCAGAGGTCCCTTCCGATCCCTGATGAGTCTGTGGTTCTTAGGGAAGAGAGTTAGTTGCTGCAGCAACTGTCTGCTCAAATGTCAGCAGGGAGCCCGAAATAACAGCGCTGTGGGACTTCTCCACACTGGAGCTGCCCGAGTGCTGCTGGGGCTTGCCGCTCCGGTCCGCAGCGCCTGTTTCTGCGGGGAAAGGAAAGCTGCTCTACAAGAACAAACATTAACGCCAGCGTGTTTGCAGACCTCACGTTGTGCCTCACCAGGAGCGTGAGTCAGCGCACGGAGCGCCTGAGCGGCTGTGCAAGTCGGAGAGGATTCATCTCTGAGCTGGGAGCGGGGAGGTGTGCGGGTCAGGAGCGAAACGGTGCCGTGTGATTCAGTTCATCACTGCATAGCACAGCCAGGAGCCTCAGAGTAGAGGGAGCGCTGTACACACGGGTGTAAGCCTGGTCGGTTGTGGTGCTGCTTCTGAAGAAGAACTCGCAGTGGTTTCCGTGGGCAGTGGGAGCCGCGGGCAGAGCCCTCGCGGCTGTGGTTTCCAATGCCTTGGTCATCTGTCGTCTTGCATGGAGGTGCTTTGTCGCCTCTCTGGTTCGAGGCTGTAATAGGAGAGCAGCTAATCTGGAGGGAGAGGAAGCCCAGGCCATGCCACGAGCAGGCTACACGGGCTCTCGGGGGTTTGGGAAGGCTGTTTTCGTTTCTTGCGGGTGTTTAACCGCTGGTAGGAGAGCGGGGTGACGTCTGTAGACAGAGCGTGCGGTGACAGCGTCCAGCGTGCAGACATTAAGTCTGACTCTTTCTCAGGTTCTGTGCTGCTCCAGCACTTGCTGTAGCGAACGAGTCTGGCAAGCTGGGTGTTTGGACTCTGAAGCCTTTTTACCTGACTGTCCCATTTCAAGGACACTCGAGTACTGTTGGACCGCTGGGTGCGAGGCTCAGCCTGTTCTGGCTCCGGTCGTCTGTGTGTTCTGGACTGGAGTTGGAGTAGCGTAGCGCTGCAATTTGCTTTTGCCGGTACCCGAGTCGGGTTTTGCCCCTCTGTGTGACCCCACGCGATGAAGGAGTAGCTCTTGGTTCACCCCAGCTGGGCATTCCTGCTGCCCAGCCACTGTGCAGGTAGGAAGGCGCTGCCCTGCAGTGCAGTTGGTTCCTCAGCCGTCTCGTGGCACCGCGAGGCGTTACCGCGAGCCGCTAGGTGTTACTGGCGGTGGGTTTCTCAGTCCCGCTTCCCTGCCAGTCTTTGAGTTCCCAGAAGCTGACACCCTGAACGTCAGTCGGCCTGGCGTTGCTGTGCCTCCCGGTCTCACAGGCGTTTCAGCCTCGGCTTTGCTGGTTCGTGAGACCCAGGTGAGCTCTGTCCAGGGCTGCCTCGGAACTGCGGGGCCTGGGGTGCCGCATGCCCTGCCTGCCTTTGTTCCCCTTGGTACCTGGGGTGGGTTCCCTTGTGTTTTCAGGCACGGTATTGTGGAAGCTGGAGTTAATCCAAGTCCAGGATCCGGCACTCGCTTGCTGGAACGTGGTCCTGTGAACTGAAGGGTTAAATAGCGGCCCAGAGCTGGACTGTGGGCTCCAGTAGCTTCATCCAATGTGGTGGTGGAGTTTCCAGCAGAAGGCTGGGTTGGATGTGCTCTGGAAATCCCTTCCAGCCCAGTTTGTTCTCTGCTCTTAGGATTGTCTCCTGGGCGTAAACGTGCACCGGGAAGCTCAGGAGCACTGGCAGCCCA